>SJXQ01000450.1:85141-108852 GCA_006408695.1 Aepyceros melampus | reverse complement strand
GTCCAGCAGCAGCCTCAGGTCTCCTGGGCCCCCAGACCCGGGCTCAGCTGTGCTGGGTGGCAGGGCAGAGCTCTGCTCGAGGGGATGGGGGTGGACCCCTGAATGTGCTGCCCACCCCGGGGAGGGAAGTGGGGAGAGGGGAGGAGGGGTGGAGACGGTGCCCCAGGAGGGGCTCTGCACCGCCTCCCCTTCGCTTCACACCGAGGAGGGGTCTATTCTCTGTCAAGAGCCCACATCCCTAGTTAGGAGTGGTCTCCACGAGCACCCACCACACTCCTCTCTTCTCGGCCCAGCCCCCACTTGCTGGGACCCTTATTCAGGCTGCCAGGCCCTCTGCTCACACAGAGTCCAGGGTGGCTCTGCCAGCACTACCTGGTGTTACGGAGGAGATCACGCCTGAGTGTCTGGGCCTCACACAGGGACCCGTGGGCCCAGATAGCAGCGGGGGCCTCCAGCTGAGTGCCGAGCCACTCTCCTTCCTCGAGGTCTGATCCCAACCTCCCTGTGAGCTGAGATGAGCTGAAAAATCTTGGGTTACATGTGGAGTACTCAGCCCAGGTCTGCCTGATTCTCCAGGTGCAGGAGTTCCCTTCACTTCCCTTCACACGAGAAACCGCGTGCAGATGTGTGCATGCATGTGAGTGCATATGCTGGGTGTGCACGAGGAAGCACGCATGTGAGTGTGCGTGTGTGCTTGGGGACCACAGCGCGGTTAAAGGTAGGAGTTCTGCCCATGAGCGTGCGCATCACTCAGCAAGGTCGGGCGGCTGGTGTTCTGGGCTCGCCTTCTGCAGCAGCCAGAGGGGTGCTGAGCACCCTGGCCAGAGGCAGAAGCGGAGAGGTTTCACTGGAGACCGAGTCACGGAGGGCTGGGAGGAGAAGGGCCCCGTTTCTCTTTCTCCTGCTGCCTTGTCTATGTCGCCATCCTGCTCATAACTAGGAGGCTGGGCTGTGTGCACTGAGCTGGTGGAAATGTGTGGGCGTGACATGCATGTGTGGGCGTCCACCTGTGCACATGCGTGGGGAGCGTGGCGCCAGCACGTCCGCGGCTGCCCCGGCCTGCTCACCTCCGCGGCTGCCCTGGCTTGCTCAGCACCAGTCTCCGTTTGGGGGGGTCTTCTGTGTGGGTCCTGGGCGGGTGCCTGGCAGCTGCATCAGCCATAAAGGCCCAGCTGGCCGAGCTTAGGGCGCCGGCCTGGAGCTGCTCTGTCCCGCCTCCGCTTCTTCAGGCAGCAGAGGCCTATCAGGCTGCACTGAGGGCCCCTCTCTCCCAGATTAGGGAGTGTGGCCGCTGCAGGGGGCAGCGAGAGGCGGGGCGAGGGCACAGGTACCGTGGGCCGGAGCTGCAGAGCTCGGACTGGGGCCCAGGCTGAGGGTCACCTTGCTCTAAGTCCAGCCCTGGGAAGCTTCCAGAGCCCCCTCCCACCATGAGCTGGAGTCCAGCCCGTGCTGGACATGAGGGCTGTGCCAACGACGAGGTGACCATTCAGCCAAACGGCCCAGAGGAGCCGAATTTCTGGGGGTGTGTTTCCCAGGCCCTGCGCTCACCCTGCCGGGGGCCACCTTCCCTGTTTCTGCTTCTACTCTCTCTGCCTACACAGGGTTGAAGAAAGGAGGAGTGATTCTCCCCTGTGTGGGGGCAGAGGGCCTGGCGCTGGGCTATGGGCATTGCTGATGGAGGGTCTTGGCGAGTCCGAGGGGCAGAGCACCTGTGTGAGACCCCTGGTGGCAGTGGGTGGGACTGAAGGGGCCCACAGTGACTTGCTGGGGGGTTTTGCCGCCCCCTGAAGTGATCGTAGGTATGGGAGCTGAGGCATTAGTGCCCTGAGGAGCCCTGGGCACATGGTGTAAGCGCCTGGCCGCTTCACCTGCAGGGAGGCTTCTCCCTCCTCACTTCTCAACACACCAACTGGTGGGTCCCAAGCTCTTGAGCAGCCCTCCAGGGGTGGACTTGATGCAACTAGATGTTACATTCAGGGGTGCCTTTAAGGTGTGGAGAGAGGTGTGTCTGAGAGGTTCCTGTGGGGTGCACCTGTAAGGTAGACTGTGAGATGTGCCTGTGAGGTGTGCCTGTGAGATTCTCCTGTGAGATGCGCCTGTGAGGTGTGCCTGTGTGATTCTCCTGTGAGATGCGCCTGTGAGGTGTGCCTGTGAGATGCGCCTGTGAGGTATGCCTGTGAGGTGTGCCTGTGAGATTCTCCTGTGAGATGCACCTGTGAGGTGTGCCTGTGAGATTCTCCTGTGAGGTGTGCCTGTGAGATTCTCCTGTGAGATGCGCCTGTGAGGTGTGCCTGTGAGATTCTCCTGTGAGATGTGCCTGTGAGATTCTCCTGTGAGATTCTCCTGTGAGATGGGCCTGTGAGATTCTCCTGTGAGATGCGCCTGTGAGGTGTGCCTGTGAAATTCTCCCGTGAGATGCGCCTGTGAGGTGTGCCTGTGAAGTGTGCCTGTGAGATTCTCCTGTGAGATGCGCCTGTGAGGTGTGCCTGTGAGATTCTCCTGTGAGATGCGCCTGTGAGGTGTGCCTGTGAGGTGTGCCTGTGAGATTCTCCTGTGAGATGCGCCTGTGAGGTGCGCCTGTGAGGTGTGCCTGTGAGATTCTCCTGGGAGATGTGCCTGTGAGATGCGCCTGTGAGGTGTGCCTGTGAGATGCGCCTGTGAGATGCGCCTGTGAGGTGTGCCTGTGTGATTCTCCTGTGAGATGCACCTGTGAGGTGTGCCTGTGAGATTCTCCTGTGAGATGCGCCTGTAAGGTGTGCCTGTGAGGTGTGCCTGTGAGATTCTCCTGTGAGATGTGCCTGTGAGATTCTCCTGTGAGATGCGCCTGTGAGGTGTGCCTGTGTGATTCTCCTGTGAGATGCGCCTGTAAGGTGTGCCTGTGAGATGCGCCTGTGAGGTGTGCCTGTGAGATTCTCCTGTGAGATGCACCTGTGAGATTCTCCTGTGAGATGCACCTGTGAGATGTGCCTGTGCGATTCTCCTGTGAGATGTGCCTATGAGATGTGCCTGTGAGATGCGCCTGTGAGGTGTACCTGTGAGATTCTCCTGTGAGATGCGCCTGTGAGATCTCCTGTGAGATGTGCCTGTGAGATTCTCCTGTGAGATGTGCCTGTGAGATTCTCCTGTGAGGTGTGCCTGTGAGATTCTCCTGTGAGGTGTGCCTGTGAGATGCGCCTGTGAGGTGTGCCTGTGAGATGTGCCTATGAGGTGTGCCTGTGAGATTCTCCTGTGAGATGTGCCTGTGAGATTCTCCTGTGAGTTGCGCCTGTGAGATTCTCCTGTGAGATGCGCCTGTGAGGTGCGCCTGTGAGGTGTGCCTGTGAGATTCTCCTGTGAGGTGTGCCTGTGAGATTCTCCTGTGAGATGCGCCTGTGAGATTCTCCTGTGAGATGCGCCTATGAGGTGTGCCTGTGAGATTCTCCTGTGAGATGCGCCTGTGAGGTGTGCCTGTTTGGCGCACACATGTTTCTGTTCAGTCGCTCTCTCGTGTCTGACTCTGTGACCCCATGGACTGCAGCATGCCAGGCTTCCCTGTCCTTCACCATCTCCTGGCACTTGCTCAAACTCACATCTATTGAGTCAGTGATGCCATCCAACCATCTCATCTTCTGTCATGCCCTTCTCCTCCTGCCCTCAATCTTTCCCGGGCATCAGGGTCTTTTCCAGTGAGTTGGCTCTTCACATCAGGTGGCCAAAGTATTGGAGTTTCAGCTTCAACATCAATCCTTTCAATGAATACTCAGGACTGATTTCCTTTAAGATAGACTGGTTGGATCTCCTTGTTGTCTAAGGGACTCTCAAGAATCTTCTCCAACACCACAGCTCAAAAGCATCCATTCTTTAGTACTCAGCCCTCTTTACGGTCCAACTCTCACATCCATACATGACTACTGGAAAACCACAGCTTTGACTAGGTGGACCTTTGTCAGCAAAATGATGTCTCTGCATTTTAATATGCTTTCTAGGTTGATCATGCTTTTTCTTCCAAGGAGCAAACGTCTTTTAATTTCATGGCCACAGCCACCATCTGCAGTGATTTTGGAGCCCAAGAAAATAAAGTCCCTCACTGTTTCCCTTTTTTCCCCATCTATTTTCCATGAAGTGATGGGACTGGATGCCATGATCTTCAATTTTTTTGTTGTTCAAGGTTCCATCACACACAGCAGGTAACTTCTCCATAGGTGAACTTGGAAAGTGTTTGAGGAAATGTGGGATTGCCACTCTACCAGGTTCCTGCTGATTTTACCTCATCATAGTGTGGGATTTTATCAGCAAGTCCGCCCAGGGAGCTGTTGACAAGGCGTGTCTGGGTAGCTATCGCATGGAGAGAGTTCTGGGTCCTTGTCTCAAACTGTGAAGAGGATGCAACTTCGTAAGGAGCAAGTGCCCTGAAATTAGAATGAACCAGACAAGAGGATGGGAACGGTGAGGAAATCAGAGTCCGTGTTCTGAAATATCATTTACTCTGTGGTGGGAAAACAGACATCCATTGGGACCTTGTCCTTCTACAAGGTGTGTCACCTGAGGGTGAGGGGGAGGCGGCAATGCGGGGGACAGACGGGAGCTTCAGGGGCTCGGACCCAGGCTGGGGTGGGCATGCACCCTTGCCCCACCCACTGCCCGGCACCAGGGCAGACTCTGGCCACCAAGCTTCTTGCTGTGCTGCTTGGGGTGAGAAATGGAACCAGGAGGTGTGTAGCTCAGCTGTCATGCACAGGAACAGCTCTCGGGGCAAGGGAGGCAGGGACATGGAGAGAACAGAGGTCACCCTCAGGGGCCTGGAGCGAGTGGGTGCGGAGTTGGAAGAGTGGGCGGGGTGAGGGAGTCCCTCTGAGGCTGTGCTGGTCTGGGCAGTGGTGTCAGAAGCTGAAACCTCTTCTCTGTATGCTGCCATAATCTTCAGGGTAGCACAGACTTGGGTCTTGATGCGCTGGAGCCTTCAGCATGGAGTGGGGACCTACACCCTTCTAGGGATGGGGCTGGAGGGCAGGGGCATGAGCCGCGTGGTACGCAGAGGGCAGGCACAGCAGCAGGAGGCAGGGCACGTTTCCTCCGCAGATGCTCAGGACACCCCGGGCCCTGCCCCGCAGGGTCTACAGAGCCCCCAGGGAGACTGAGGATGACTGTGGTCCCCTGTGAGCCCACCCCCAGTGGCAGGGGCCATGGTGGTGCCCATGGAGTGGCTGAGTCTCCGGGTGGGCCAGGGGCTGGCCTTCCAGCCTCAGTCACCTGCCAGCTGACCATGGCTGCAATGTGACCGCAGGCAAGACTGGCAGAAGTCCCCAGCTCAGCCCAGCCCAAATGACTGGCTCACAGACCATGAGACACGAAGCTGCTTCGGCCACCAGCATTTGGGGCATCTGGTCCTGTCCCGTGTGGCTGATTCGCTGAGGAGAGCCCGGGGCAAACACCTCACAGGAGAGACGCAGTCCTGGGGCAGCGTGCTGGGCAGAGAGCACACCCTGGTTCACCAGGAGCCAGAGACGCAGCTAGCCGAGAGGGGCTGGTGGGTCCATGGAGACGCAGCTGCACTCGCTAGAGCCATACCGTGCCAGGAGTTTACCCTTGCTGGCGATGTCGCTCCCTGCAGACTGCCTCCTCTCTGCACACATGTCCAAGGCAGTGATTCTGTACCCAGACCCAGGGCACGGGTCTGCCATCAGTTTTTAGGGGCTGCACAGAATTCCACTTTGTGGCGCTTCCCTGACTGACTTACTTGGCCTCCTGTTCATGGACACTTAGGGTGTTTCTGTTGGGTTTTGAGGGGAGGTAATTGCTGCCAACGGTGACTGCAGCTGTGAAACTGAAAGACGCTGCTGCTTGGAAGAAGAACTGTGACCAGCCTAGACAGCTTATTAAAAAGCAGAGGAATCACTTTGCCAACAAAGATCTGTCTAGTCAAAGCTATGGTTTCTCCCATAGTCATGTGTGGATGTGAGAGTTGGACCATAAAGAAAGCTGAGCACCAAAGAATTGATGCTTTTGAACTGTGGTGTTGGAGAAGACTCTTGAGAGTCCCTTGGACAGCAAGAAGATCCAACCAGTCCATCCTAAAGGAAATCAGTCCTGAATATTCATTGGAAGGACTGATGCTGAAGCTGAAACACCAATACTTTGACCACCTGATGTGAAGAACTGACTCATTTGAGAAGACCCTGATGCTGTGAAGGATTGAGGGCAGGAAGGGACAACAGAGGATGAGATGGTTGAATGGCATCACCAACTCAATGGACATGCGTTTGAGTAAGCTCTGGAAGGGACAGGGAATCCTGATGTGCTGCAGTCCATGGGGTCACAGAGTCAGACACGACTGAGTGACTGAACTGAACTGACTGAAACGCTGTCTGTTCTCCACACCAGTCCTGGAATAGCAGAGAGCTCGGATGGAGGGAGCGTCACCTTTCCTGCCAGCTCTACAGAGAAGGTGTGACTTCGGGTGCTGCCAGTTGGCCTTGCCAACACTGCCTGCCTCCCTGCCCAGAGCTGGGAGCAGCCCACACTCACCCAGGCCGTTACTTACATTAGATCCAGGGGCAGAGGGCAGAAGAGATGGAATCCTTCAAGCTTACAGAATTTTATAGCTCCGCTTAACTCAATCAGAAAAGGGCCTGTGGCTATGACTGCAACCACGGGGCACTCCGCCTCCGTGGGGCGGGTTGAGGGGCCACAGGAGAGCTTTGGGGGCAGAGAAGTAGGGCAGGCATCCCCCTGGCACCACGAGGCTTGACCTTTTTTAAAACTGTAGAGAAGGCCCTGGGGGATCAACTTCTGCCTTTTGTTTTTTTTAGCCTGGAATCTGTGAAAGGGAATCTATTTGGAAATAGTCTTCACAGTGGTAATTGCTCAGTTGTGTCTGACTCTTTGTGACCCCGTGAACTGTGGCCTGCCAGGCTCCTCTGTCTATAGAATTCTCCAGGCAAGAATATTGGAGTGGGTTGCCCTTTCCTCCTCCAGGGGATCTTCCTGACCTAGGGACTGAAGCTGGGTTTCTGTCATTGGCAGCAAATTCTTTACCTTCTCAGTCATCAGTGAAGCTGCCTACAGTCTTTGCAGACGTAACCCAGTTAAGATGAGCTCTGCTGGATTCAGTTCAGTCCAGTTCAGTCACTCAGTCGTGTCTGACTCTTCGCGACACCATGGACTGCGGCACGCCAGGCCTCCCTGTCCATCACCAACTCCCGGAGTTCACTCAAACTCACGTCCATCGAGTCAGCGATGCCATCCAAACATCTCATCCTCTGTTGTCCCTTCTCTTCCTGCCCCCAATCAGGGACTCCCAGCATCAGGGACTTTTCCAGTGAGTCAGCTCTTCACATCAGGTGGCCAAAGTATTGGAGTTTCAGCTTCAACATCAGTCCTTCCAATGAATATTCAGGACTGATTTCCTTTAGGATAGACTGGTTGGCTCTCCTTGCTGTCCAAGGGACTCTCAAGAGTCTTCTCCAACACCAGTTGGAGTTCAAAAGCATCAATTCTTTGGTGCTCAGCTTTCTTTAGCGTCCAACTCTCACATCCATACCTGACTACTGGAAAAACCATAGCCTTGACTAGATGGACCTTTGTTGGGAAAGTGATGTCTCTGCTTTTTAATATGCTATCAGGTTGGTCATAGCTTTTCTTCCAAGGAGCAAGCATCTTTTAATTTTATGGCTGCAGTCACCATCTGCAGCAATTTTGTAGCCCCCCAAAATAAAGTCTGACACTGTTTCCCCATCTATTTGCCATGAAGTGATGGGACCAGACACCATGATCTTAGTTTTCTGAATGTTGAGTTTTAAGCCAACTTTTTCCCTCTTCTCTTTCACTTTCATCAAGAGGCTCTTTAATTCCTCTTCACTTTTTGCCATAAGGGTGGTGTCATCTGCATATCTGAGGTTATCAATATTTCTCCTGGCAATCTTGATTCCAGCTTGTGCTTCAACCGGTCCAGCGTTTCTCATGATGTACTCTGCATAAGAAGTTAAATAAGTTAAATAAATGTACTCTGCATAGAAGTTAAATAAGGTAACAATATACAGCCTTGCTGTCCTCCTTTTCTACTGGATTAGGTGTTGTCTTTATAAGAAAAGGTACAGAAGAGAAAGACATTCATGGATGGAACTGGTCTAAACCAGCCACAGCCTCATCCTAGGGCCAGAGGCTGGCAGGAATCAGCTTGGAGCCACTGACGGCTGTCCCTGGTGAGAGGGAGGCAGCCAGGCCCTGCTGGTCAGTCGTGACTCCCTCCTCTCGGGCAGGCACAGTGGCTGCCCGGACCTGGCTGTCCTGGGAAAGGCAAGTGTGAGGGCAGAGTCAAGGCTGCAGGAGGAAAGAGCGGGGCACGTGAAGGGAACCTGGAGCCCACCCTCCTCAACAGGTGTTCGTCCAGCCCTTTGAGCAGCTTTTCTGAACCAGGGCTCCCCAGAGAAACAGACCAGTAGGTTCTGGGGCCTGAGTGGGGCCCACCATGGGAAGTGTCCGCATGAACAGAAAACAAGTTGAAAAGATGGGCCTTAACTTCAGAGGGGATGTGAGACTGACTGAGACAGAGAACTCAGGCGATGACCACAGGAGCAAGGGCCAAGAGGGTGCTGGGAAGCCCTGTGACCAAACGTTCTGGCTCAATGCTGCAAGTCAGATGGACAGGAGTTGGGGTGAAACACCACTGCCAGCGGGGGTCATAGAGCAGCGGCTGACAGTCTGGTAAGAGGGCTAAACTTCATCAGCTCCGTCCCTGCAATTGACCTCAGGCAACTGACCTGTGGCTTTGGCTGATGGAGTGTGGGAATGATACGAGGGTGCTTGGCCTTCCCCTATCAACAGAGGCCAGACAAGAAGTTCAGGCAAGGCTTTACTGGGGTCCTTGCTGCGGCAGAGGGGAGTGAAGACAAACAAGTTATCAAGAAACAGAAATGCAAAAAAGAAAACTGGCTGTCTGAGGATGCCTTACAAATAGCTGAGAAAAGAAGAGACGCTAAGGGCAAAGGAGGAAAGGAAAGATAAACCCATCTCAATGCAGAGTTCCAAAGAGTAGTAAGGGGACATAAGAAAGCCTTCCTAAGTGATCAAAGCAAAGAAATAGAGGAAAACAATAGAAAGGGAAAGACTAGAGATCTCTTCAGGAAAATTAGAGATACCAAGGAACATTTTGTGCAAAGATGGGCTCAATAAAGGACAGAAATGGTATGGACCTAATAGAAACAGAAGATATTAAGCAGAGGTGGCAAGAATACACAGAAGAACTATACAAAAAAGATTTTAATGACCCAGATAACCATGATGGTATGATCACTCACCTAGAGCCAGACATTCTGGAGTCTGAAGTCAAGTGGGCCTTAGGAAGCATCACTACGAACAAAGCTAGTGGAAGTGATGGAATTCCAGTTGAGCTATTTTAAATCCTGAAAGATAATGCTGTTAAAGTGCTGCACTAAAAGGCCAGCAAATTGGGAAAACTCAGCAGTGGCCACAGGACTGGAAAAGGTCAGTTTTCAATCTAATTCCAAAGAAAGGCAATGTCAGAGAATGCTCAAACTACCACACAATCGCACTCATCTCAAATGTTAGCAAAGTAATGATCAAAATTCTCCAAGTGAGGCTTCAACAGTACATGAACTGAGAACTTCCAGATGTTCAAGTTGGATTTAGAAAAGGCAGAGGAACCAATTGCCAACATCCATTGGATCACCTAAAATGCAAGAGAGTTCCAGAAAAACATCTACTTCTGCTTTATTGACTATGCCAAAGCTTTTGACTGTGTGGATCACAACAAACTGGAAAATTCTGAAAGAGATGGAAATACCAGACCACCTTACCTACCTCTTGAAAAATCTGTATGCAGGTCAAGAGCAACAGTTAGAACTGGACATGGAACAATGAACTTGTTCCAAATTGGGAAAAGAGTACGTCAAGGCTGTATATTGTCTCCTTTCTATGCAGAATACATCATGTGAAATGCCAGGCTCGATGAAGTAGAAGCTGGAATCAAGATTGCTGGGAGAAATATTGATAACCTCAGATATGCAGATGACACCAACCTTATGGCAGAAAGCGAAGAGGAATTAAAGAGTCTCTTGATGAACATGAAAGAGGAGAGTGAAAAATCTGGCTTAAAACTCAACATTCAGAAAACTAAGATCATGGCATCTGGTCCCATCACTTCATGGCAAATAGATGGGGAAACAGCGTCAGACTTTGTTTTTTTTGCTCCAAAATCACTGCAGATGGTGACTGCAGCCATGAAATTAAAAGACATTTGCTCCTTGGAAGAAAAAGCTATGACCAACCTAGATAGCATATTAAAAAGCAGAGACATCACTTTGTTGACAAACATCCGTCTAGTCAAAGCTGTGGTTTTTCCAGTAGTCATGTATGGATGTGAGAGTTGGACCACAAAAAAGGCTGAGCACCAAAGCATTGAAGCTTTTGAACTGTGGTGTTGGAGAAGACTCTTAAGAGTCCCTTGGACTGCAAGGAGATCCAACCAGTCCATCCTAAAGGAAATCTGTCCTGAATATTCATTGGAAGGAGGATGCTGAAGCTGAAGCTCTACTACTTTGGCCACTTGATGCGAACAGCTGACTCATTGGGAAAGACCCTGATGCTGGGAAAGACTGAGGGCAGGAGGAGAAGGGGAGACAGAGGATGAGATGGTTGGATGGCATCACTGACTCGATGGACATGAGTTGAGCGAGCTCCGGGGGTTGGTGATGGACAGGGAGGCCTGGCGTGCTGCCGTCCGTGGGGACACAAAGAGTCAGCCAGAACTGAGGAACCGACACTGACTGGTTTGGCCACTTTCTCCCTGGTGAGCCTGCTCCCCGTGTGGGCTGAGGGTACCTCTTTCTCCCTGGAGAAAGTTCCCTGGTGAGCCTGCTCCCCGTGTGGGCTGAGGGTACCACTTTCTCCTTGGGGAAAGCTCCCTGGTGAGCCTGCTCCCCGTGTGGGCTGAGGGTACCACTTTCTCCCTGGGGAAAGCTCCCTGGTGAGCCTGCTCCCCGTGTGGGCTGAGGGTACCACTTTCTCCCTGGGGAAAGCTCCCTGGTGAGCCTGGTCCCATGTGGGCTGAGGGTACCACTTTCTCCCTGGGGAAAGCTCCCTGGTGAGCCTGGTCCCATGTGGGCTGAGGGTACCACTTTCTCCCTGGGGAAAGCTCCCTGGCGCGCCTGCTCCCTGTGTGGGCTGAGAGTAGGGGTGTGTCCGGGCTGGGCTGGGGGTTCGAGGTGGTTTGCCCGTTGCCCTTTGGTGATGTTGAGTGTAGGGAGCATGTGCGCTCTGCATTTGCTCTTCACCTTGTTTTTGCTTCTGGCTCTTTTTAAGTGGCAGTTGGATTTTAAAGATTTTTTTTGGTCTTTTAGTAACTTTTGTTCAGAATTTGGAAGGACTGATGCTGAAGCTGAAACTCCAGTACTTTGACCACCTCATGCAAAGAGTTGACTCATTGGAAAAGAGCCTGATGTTGGGAGGGATTGGGGACAGGAGCAGAAGGAGACGACAGAGGATGAGATGGCTGGATGGCATCACTGAGTCAGTGGACACGAGTCTGAGTGAACTCTGGGAGCTGGTGATGGACAGGGAGGCCTGGCGTGCTGCGGTTCGTGGGGTCGCCAAGAGTCGGACACAACTGAGCGGCTGAACTGATGGGCTGACTGTGCAGAATTTGGCCCAGGTGAGCAGGGCTGCGGTGGTTTTTGGTCCCATGTCGTTTTTGGATTTTGTTGCTGGAGAAGAGGTGTGTGAGGTGCAAGTGTGGCAGCAAAGGGGCCCAGGTCCCAGGCTGTCTCAGGAGGAAGCAAGAACGGCCCTTCTACACAGCCTTGATTGCCTTTTCTCCCTCTTTGCTGAACACATTGCATCCCCAAGGGGGCTATTTGGGTCCTAGAATGAAGGAGACAGACCTG
The DNA here is from genome assembly GCA_006408695.1 of Aepyceros melampus. NCBI lineage: Eukaryota > Metazoa > Chordata > Mammalia > Artiodactyla > Bovidae > Aepyceros > Aepyceros melampus. The sequence goes on along the minus strand of SJXQ01000450.1, from coordinate 96,973 downwards.
TGACTGTGAAGTATGAGTGAGGGATACTTTGTTGTTAAGCCACACTCATTTGAATCTGATTATTACTGCAGCACAGCTCAGGAAGTTAACTTCTTTTTTAACCACAGATCAGAGTTGGGTTAATCTTGTTCCCCAGTTCATGACACATTATCACAATTGGTCCAAGTCCCTCTTGTATTTTATCTTAGCCACATGCCCTATTTTATCTGCCTATCTGCCCACTCACCACCCATCTGCTCCCTCAGCTCCTGCCTCCCAGTTTGAGTACTATCTTCTAGTGTCTTCCATCAGGTAGCACCTTAAAAAGCTATGGGGGCATATAAAAAAAAGAATTTTTTTTTATGAATTCAAGTTCAAATTAAGGGAATCAATTCAGTCATTGTTGATGTAAGCCATTTGCTGCTGCTGCTGCTGCTAAGTCGCTTCAGTCGTGTCCGACTCTGTGCGACCCCACAGACGGTAGCCCACCAGGCCCCCCCCGTCCCTGAGATACTCCAGGCAAGAACACTGGAGTGGGTTGCCATTTCCTTCTCCAATGCATGCAAGTGAAAAGTGAAAGTGAAGTCACTCAGTCGTGTCCAACTCTTCACGACCCCATGGACTGCAGCCTACCAGGCTCCTCCGTCCATGGGATTCTCCAGGCAAGAGTACTGGAGCGGGGTGTCATTGCCTTCTCTGATAAGAAAATAAGAAAGGTCTCAAATCAGAACTAGAAAAGAAAGAGCAAACTAAACCCAAAGTAAGCAGAAAAAAGGGGAAAATAAAAGAGCAGGATCAATGAAATATAAAACCAAAAATAAAGAAAATAAATTAGAATGTAGTTCCTGGAATGAGCAAAAACTGACAAACTTCTAGCCAAACTGATCAAGGAAAAAAATGCAGTGAAGGCTGGGCGATGGCAGTCTCTGAAGTCCCGCTTGCAGACAGACCCGAGGCCGTGGCATCCCCGCGGTAGACTGGATCCGGTGGTGGGCTCCAGGTCCTGAGGGATGGAGCACCATGCAGGTGACCTTCTTGTGTCAGCGCTGCAGCCAGCCTCTGAGACTGGACGCGAGCTTCAAGATCCTGGACCGTGTCACCACTCAGGAGCTCACAGCTGCATTACTTGGCACAGCCCAGCTGAAACCAGGAGAGACCCAGGAGGAAGAGGCTAACTCAGGAGAAGAGCCGTTTATTGAAACCCGCCAGGATAGTGTCTCTCGCAGATTCGTCCCCCTGGCTAGGAGGATGTCCACAGAAAGCGCCAAAAGCTTCAGTCTGACTGGGGAGGCATCTGATGGTGGCACCATGGAGAACCTCAGCTGAAGACTAGAGGTCACTGGGGACCTTTTTGACTTTATGTCAGGCCAGACAGATGTGAATCACCCTCTGTGTGAGGGATGCACGGCCAGACAGATGTGAGTCACCCCCTGTGTGAGGGATGCACGGCCAGACAGATGTGAGTCACCCCCTGTGTGAGGGATGCACGGCCGTTCTCTTAGACCAGCTGGACACTCAGCTCATCGCCACTGAAAATGAGTGTCAGAGCCACAGACGCTGTCTGGAGATCTTAGAGATGAATGAAGACAGCGAACAGCTAGGGTTAGAGCTGAAGGAGCTGGCATCAGAGGGGGAGAGGCTGATCCAAGAGCTGGAAGACGCGGAAAAAACCAGAAGATAGTGGCGGAAGATCTCGAGAAGGTCCAGGCCGAGGCTGAGAGGTTGGATCAGGAGGAAGCTCAGTATCACAAGGAAGACAGAGAATTTAGAAGACAACAGCTAAAGCTGGATAATGAGCTGAAGAGTGTAGGAAACCGGATGTGTTATGCCCAGATGCCGCTGGACACGCTGAAGAAAACTAATGTCTTTAACAAACCTTCCGCATTTGGCATAGTGGACAGTTTGGTGCAAGCACTAACTTCAGACTGGGCCAGCTGCCCAGTGTTCCTGCGGAATGGAATGAGATTAATGCCGCTTGGGGCCAGACAGTGTTGCTGCTCCGCACCCCGGCCAATAAGATGGGTCTGAAATTTCAGAGGTACTGCCTTGTTCCCTACAGAAGCCATTCATATCTGGAGCCTGACAGACAAACCTAAGGTCAGTATTCCCCGTGCTGAATGAATCTAAAGCAGGACCAGAGCGAGCAGAATGGGAGGGACAGTAAGAACGGAAGCGGAAGAGTGGAACGCGTGGTGGGGAAGCTGAGAACGGAGCAAAATCCCAGACACTGAGAGGCAGGATGGCTCCAGCACTGCAAGCAAGGCTGTGTGGCCGCCTGGTCCCGGGAGAAAACGCTGGCTTCGACGGCGTGGGGGATTTTCTTGGTGTGGAGCTCAAGCCTGCTCTCCAGTCTCAGGGAAGTTTTCTCTTATGTCCTTGGAAGATATAGGAATTCTTTCTTTGATCAAATTTTGTAGAAGCCCAGAGACAGATGGGCACCTTACTTAAGAGAGTGAGGCTGAGCTGGTTCCATCACCCCAAAACAAAGTGTTTCTTTTCTTCTGCCTCCCTCCCCTACCCACGAGGGAGGGTGCCTAGGAAAACAGTGCAGCAAGCTGCTGGCCTCGCTTACCCTCTCCTCCCGGCTTCTCACCCATTTGGGTGTGTCTCCTGTCCCTGTACTCCACAATGACAATGAGGCTCTTGTGACAGCCTTCTTGACACTGGGCTTTCAAGCAAATCCAAAATACACTGCTGTTCCTTGCCAAGAGTTAATAGATAAAATGACGTGAATGGTCCCATGACCAAGTCCCTGCCCATTTGCCTGAAATGACTTGCCTCAGATCTCAGTTACTAATGAGTTCTGCTGAGTTCACCTGCAGGATGGATGTGGAGAAAGGCAAAATTGAAAACATAGCAGGCAGTGGTGGCTCTGATTACATCGAAACCCAGTTTACTCTGAGGAACAGCGGACAAAAGCTCTCAAGCTCATGCTGACGAATCTCAAGTGGGGTCTTGCTTGGGTGTCCTCACAGTTTTATAACAAATGACTTTCTTTTTTCCTTAGGCGTTTGTTTGCCTTAAAGGCTTTCAATTTTGTTTTGTTTGCAAAAAAAGAAAGTGTTAGATTTTGGTACTATTAAACCGCATGTGTTTACAATACCAAAAGAGAAAAAAATCCACAAAAGCCACTGTATTTTAAAATATCGTATAGCAGAGAGTTTCCAGAACTACGACACGCCATGTATAGCTTCTGGTCTTTGTCACAGTTTTGACTAACCCCATGCCTTCCTTTCCGTTTGTCTCCTCAAAACAAATAATTTAAGTTTTTGTTTTTAAACTGAGTTGAATTGAGATTGATGTGTTTTCACTGGAGTTTGTCCCTCTCAACTTCCTGCACTTAGAACGTGAACTAGAAACTCTTGTCTCCACTCAGAGGACAAGAAGTGTGAGATGCGTAGTCGGAAAACACAAGAAAATGAGCCAGGCTGTGGTCCTCGTGTGATGTGACCAGAAGCTTGAAGCTGAACACTCCTTACTTGGCTCCAGTACTGAATGCCTGGTCTGCTCTGTGTTAAGAGACAGGAAATGGTGTTTGATACTGTTTAAGACCTTGTGGGGAGATTTTAATTATCTGTAATAAAAGATCAACTGCAGTCTGATAACTGCCCAGAAAAAATATGCAGATTATCAATATTAGGAATGAAAGAGCAAATTTCACTATAGATCCCAGAGACACAGAAAAACAAAAAATTTAAACCTTTTACTCTTTCAGCTTTATTGAGATATATTTTATATACAATAAAAATCACAACTTTTAAGGGAATATTGTGGACTTTATGCCAACAAATCTGAAAATTTTATTGTAATAGAGAAAAGACACAATTTACTAATGCTTATTAAGAAAATTATATAACCTGAATAGCCCTACAACCGCTTTTAAAAATTCAACTTACAGTTAAAATCATCTCAGAAAGAAACTTTAACCCCATATGGCTTCACACGTGAATTCTACCAAACACAGAAGGGAGCCATGGTACCGGTTCCACACGGATTCTTCAGCACAGAGAAGGCGAGGGAGCGCTTCCCGACTCACTTAGTGAAGTTAGCGTCACTCTGGCACTAGACAGGACGAAATGTTCCAAGGAAGCTGAAAACAACATCCCTTGTTAGCCCAGCCCCAAGAATCTTCAACAAGATAGTAGCAAATCGCGCGAGCCCAGTGTGAAGAGGCCGGAACCATCACGGCTGCTGAGAAAGGCAGCCTCTTACCCTCTGCCTTGGCGGCACAAGCGTGGGCCTCAGGAGCATCTCCTCGCCAAGAAGGAGAGTTTCAGACTGCACTTTGCTTACCGCTTGAGTATTTTCCCTCTTTCAGGCTCACAGTATGTTCCTTTTTTCTGCCTAACGGTGTGCCATGGGCCCCTGACCAACTCCGAATCTCTTCCACGCTGGGGGGAGGCAGGGTCCTGCGGCTGCGGCGCACGTGGCGCGCGCTCCGGGCCACATCGCAGCTGCCGGGAAGGGCGCGCGGGCCTCGGGAGCTGCCGGGAAGGGCGCGCGGGCCTCGGGAGCTCCCGCACCGGTGCTCCGGGCCACATCGCAACCGCTGGGAAGGGCGCGCCGGCCTCGGGAGCTGCTGGGAAGGGCGCGCGGGCCTCGGGAGCTCCCGCACCGGTGCTCCGGGCCACATCGCAGCTGCCGGGAAGGGCGCGCCGGCCTCGGGAGCTCCCGCACCAGGGCGGCTGCCATCGCGCTGTCGCGCCCCTGTGTGAGTGAGGCTTGTTCCACTCAGTACTCGAGTTCTTTGTGTTTCCCTGGTGATGCCTAAACCAAGACGCGGTGACCAGAAGCATTTGTATCCCTAATAATCGGCACCAGATGCTAGTGTGCGAGGAAAACCACGCGGGATTCAGCTCAGGAACACAATGGATGTAGTCTACCATACCAGCAGACTGGAGAGGAAAACCATGTAAGACTCTCAGCAAATACAGCAGCACAGCAACAAAAAGCTGAGAAAACTCATCACTTGTTCATGATTTAAAAAGAAAAAAACTCTCAGAAAGCTAGAAATAGATTTCAACCCAGTGAAAATTTTCTCCTCAGAAGCTAGAGCATATCTCATACTTAAGGTGAAAGAAAAATGATTTCCCACTGAAATCAGGAACAATAGGAACTCCCCTGGCTGTCTAGTGATTAGGAGCCCAAGCTGCCACTGGTCAGAGATCAAGAACCCACACACCATGGTGCAGCTAAAAAAATCAGGAATAAGGCAAGGACTTGTACTCCTGTAACTTCGATTTGCTGCTATGCACAGCAAATAGGGCCTAGCCCATACACTTAAGTAAGAAATAGAGAGAAAAGGCATGCAGGTGGGGAAGGAAGCATTAAAACTGTTTCTACTTACCTGTGATATGACTGTTAAGAAAATGTTAGGAAATCTATAAAATAGCTGCTAGTATAAGTCAATTTAGCAAGGTTGCAGGTTTAAAAGGCAACTTAAAAGTCAAATATATCTCCATATCCTTGTAACAATTGGACAACAAAAGTTTATTTAGAGTAATAATTAAAGAAGGATTAAATACATAAAATACTTAAAGGTAAATTTAACAAAACGTGTCCAAGTCCTTTATCCTGAAAACTATAAACTATTGAGAGAAGTTAATGAAGAGCTAAGTAAATGCAGAGATAAACTGTGTTCATGGAGCAGAAGAGTCAATGTTGCTAACATATCAGTTGTGCTCAGATTAATCTATGGGTTCAATACGATTCCAATCAAAATCATATGGTCAACATTACTAGGAAGACTACTGGTAACGCCAAGGTCTGGTGAAGGGATGGCGTGTGGGGAACTTTCATACACAGCGCAGGGGAATGCAGGATGGTGCAGCCACTGCGAAAACAACTGGTCAGCTTCTTATAAAAGTAATATAAACTTAAGACAAAACCTAGAAACTCCACTCAAAGAAAAATTAAACACACCTTCACAAAAGACTTGTGCATGAGCGTTAATTCATAATACTCCACATGGACAAACTGAAGTCCATCATTTTATGAATTATAAACAAATTTTGGTGGAATTCTTCTCAACAATAAAAACAAAGCATTGTCAAGTGAAAGAAACCAAACATGAGAGACAATATACTTTATGGCTGCAAGTATCTGAAATTTTATACCAAAACTAAAGCAAGAGAAAGCAGATGAGCAGTTCTGTAGGGGCTTGAGTGGAGCAGAGCATTGCTGAAAAGGGGGACTTTGGGGGGTGTTTGGACTATTCCTGTGTTGGGCTGTAGTGGAGACTCATGCTGATGTGTACAGTTGTCTAAAGCCATTGAGTCAAACACTTAAAATCAGTGATATTGCACATAAATTGTATCTCCATAAAAATGGGCACAAAAAGCTGAGCATACATATTACTCATGAGCAAATAAAATCCACCCTTAAGTGCATCAGTGCACAAGCATAAGAAAGTTCACAACAGCTTCATTCATAATATCCCAAACTAGAAATAATCAAATGCTCATCATCAGCAACGAGGATAAACTGGGGCACCTCCACACAATGGTTGGTACCAGCTTTGACGGAGATAAACTCGAGACACAACAGCAGGCATCAGGTTGGTGAAGGAAACAAGATGTGCAACAGTCAGGCTCTATGATTCCACTTGTATAAAAAAAAACGGACAAAGCCAAACTAGACTGTTCAGGGATGTATACGTAGGTGACTAAAGTACAAACACACAGAGGGAAGCGCTCGCCGAGGCCAGCAGGGCCTCTGGGGGAGGGGAGGTGAGCTGCGCCCTTGGGTCTGCAGTGTCCTGCTCCCTGATTTGGTGGCGAGGACACAGGTGCCCATTTGTGTCATTAAACTGTTACACGCATGCTTTATGGGTTTTCTGTGGCTCTATTTTATAAGACAAAAACTTATAAAACAATGAGGTACATTCTGTGTCTCCAAGAACTCACAGGCTCTGATTTTGTGAGACTGAGTTCTTCAGATTAACCATCACCTGTGCACAGATGGTTGCACTTATACAGGAAGATTATACTGATCATTCCCTAAAAAAAGGGGCTTAAAATTAATAATGAAAGAAAAATTTGAGCACTTAGCCAGGTAAAAAGATAAAGGATGAAATATTGGAAAGTAAAGTGAAAAATTAGAAAAAATAATTAGAATTCAGCCAAATTAATTGAAGTAAACACTGTAGGAAATTGAATTTTAAATGCTAATAAATATGTAAATATTAAAATGAAATTTAACGTTAATAGGAAAAACATTCATTTGACACATGATTACTGCTATGAAAGAAAACATGGCGTTTTGAAAACACCGTCCTCTCTGGTTCTGCTTTTAGAACGTGGCAGTGATGTGTCCCACACAGAGGCGCCATAAGCGTCCCTGTGAACTAGCTTGGTACGTGGTAGGCTTTGTGATTCTCAAAATCACTCCTTGCCACCCGCCCCTCCCCACGTAAAGTCATTTCTCATGAGGGCACTGCTTCTTTCTGGCATGAGCTCCCTGCCTCAGAGTTCACCACAGCCCTCAAGTCACGCCCTGGACCCCGCTGTGCCAGGGGCTAACGGGGGAACAAGCTTCACAGGTGAGCCTGTTGGGGGCTGGGGAAAAGGACTCTGCCAGACGCAGGGGAGGGCCTCTCTGGTGGCTCAGAGGTAAAGAATCCAACTGCCGATGAAGGGGACATGGGTTCGAGTCCTGGTCTGAGAAGATCTACACACCTCGGGACATCCAGCCCATGAGCCACAACTTCCAAGCCTGAGCCGCAACTGCTGAGGCCCGGGAGCCCTAGGGCCCGTGCTCTGCACCCCAAAACCCACAGCAGTGAGCCCCAAACACCACACCTAGAAAGCAGGCCCCACTTGCCACAACTGGAGAAAGCCCACGAGCAGCATCAAAGACCCAGCATAGCCATTAAAACAAAGCAGTGGAGTTAACGTTCGAACTACACATGGGTTGCGGAGGTGAGAGTGCCGCGGCTACAGGGTCCTGGGAGCTGCGTGTGGCAGGGACTGCAGGCTGCTGTCCCTTCCTCCTGCAGACACAGAGGGAGACAGACAGACTCATCAGGATAGCTGACCATTGTCCGCGTTCCAGCAGAGCAGCCAGAGAAGAGATGGCTGGCGGGCCATCTGCCAGGCGGTGGGGCAGGAGCCCGAGAGTGTGTTCCATGAGCTCCGTGGCGGGGCAGGACCCTCCACCTGCCCCGACCCCTACGTGCTTCCAGCCCCCAGCTCAGTCTTCTCACAGCAGCATGTCTGGGACACCCCACAGTGCCGGGCCCTTCTAAGGCCTCTCACCCTCAGGATGAAGTCTGGACTTGCACAGCTCCAGGCCCTTCATGGCGGGACACCTACTGGCCACTCTGCCTGCAGGGCTCCACATGTCTGCTTCTGGCTCCTGGCCAGAGTGCCCTCCCTCACTGCAGCAGGGAGGTGGGTCCTCGCCATCCTGCAGACCTGGTCTGTGTCACCCGGCCTTGTTCTTGTGAGCAAAACTGGACTGACACTAGATGCTGTCACAGGACAGAGCGACCCCAGGTTGGCGGCAGTTCACCCATTCATTCATCTGCTCACCTGTCCGTTCCACATGGCCAGGACAGGGCCTGATGGGGAGTCCTGATGGGGACGGGGTGGGGACAAGCTGGACATGGACCCTGCTTGCACTTAGCCCCCAAGGTGGTTGGGAAGACAGACATTTAGACCACTGGGAGATCCTGCCTGTTATGGGGGACCTTTGGCCAGGAGCTGAGGGGCAGGGAGGCAGTGGGGTGCAGGGAGGCAGGGGTGCAGGGAGGACAGGTGCAGGAAGGAGGGGGCCAGGGAGGTGGGCAGAGTCTGGGTTTGGGGTGCAAAACCTCTGTGAGGATAGCAGGGCCACATGCCTCAGGGTTTGTTGCCAGGACTAAACAGGAAAGTCTTTCTTTCCACTGTTCAAAGGACAGTGGGCACCCAACAGAAGTTAGGGCAATTAAGGGAGCTGAAGCTGAGGTCTAAGAAAGGGGACAGCAGAAGCCGGGTGAGGATATGGAATCTGCTCACCTGTCCGTTCCACATGGCCAGGACAGGGCCTGATGGGGAGTCCTGATGGGGACGGGGTGGGGACAAGCTGGACATGGACCCTGCTTGCACTTAGCCCCCAAGGTGGTTGGGAAGACAGACATTTAGACCACTGGGAGATCCTGCCTGTTATGGGGGACCTTTGGCCAGGAGCTGAGGGGCAGGGAGGCAGTGGGGTGCAGGGAGGCAGGGGTGCAGGGAGGACAGGTGCAGGAAGGAGGGGGCCAGGGAGGTGGGCAGAGTCTGGGTTTGGGGTGCAAAACCTCTGTGAGGATAGCAGGGCCACATGCCTCAGGGTTTGTTGCCAGGACTAAACAGGAAAGTCTTTCTTTCCACTGTTCAAAGGACAGTGGGCACCCAACAGAAGTTAGGGCAATTAAGGGAGCTGAAGCTGAGGTCTAAGAAAGGGGACAGCAGAAGCCGGGTGAGGATATGGCCAGGGGAACATAAAGCAGAAATGGGAACAGCATATGCCTAGGGCTTGCTTTGGTAAGAGGCACCACTCATTTAAGGGACAGAGCAGTGGCCAGGAGTCGAGTGAAGGGCTGGCAGACTCAGGCTCTGGAGGAGAGAGGAGGCCAGATCCTGGAGAAATCCTAAACCACAAACCTGCCTGGGTCCTTGGACTTGAGAGGCTGCTGCACAGCTGCCCGCAGCGCCCAGGCAGACTCAGGCCTCCATCCAGGCCAGGCTCAGGACCAGCCAAGGCAGCTCACTTCCTCGCGCAAAGCCTCATCAATCTGGCTGCCGCAGCACAGCGTAGGGAATGGAGAAGCTGCTCCATCCTCCACGGAGGTGGCTGCAAACCTCATCTCCCTGGAAACAGAAATAATCATTGGAAGTCAGCTCATGGCAACTCCGCTCACACGCGTGGGTGCCACGATTATTATACAAGCTGATTTACACACTGTCCTTAAAACCTATACCCCATAAATGTGAAAGAAGGCTCACTATCCCTACTTTCCTGGCAAGTAGTCATGCCTGAGGAGAGGCCTGAACGAGGAGGCTCAGCTGATGCTCTAAAATCTGCACTCCCTGCTAAAAATACAGCGAAACCTGCTCCTTCTCCGCGCAGCCACCGCCGTTCGCGTCCGTCCCACGCAAATGTCCAGAGAGACGCACGAAAGGCCTTCACATATATTCACTGGGCAGATGGTTTCCGTGAAACGTGGGCGAGGGTCCCCTTGCGCGGGCTGCCTGGCGAATGTGGGTGAGGCTTCCTCCAGACGCGAGGGCCCTCTGGGGGCTGGTGCCCCTGCTCACCGGGCACCGCTGGACACTGTGCAGGAAAGGGCCCGACGCTGTGAGCTCTGGGGAGCCTCCACGGGCCAGAACTTGCCGAGCGGGCGGCAGGAACGGGGGTGTGTTCTCAAAGCACCCCTGTATCTCTCCCGGCCCCTCCTCCCGCATCGCGTTCCCTAGCTGCCGCGCCGCCCGCTTCCCTGGGATCCAGCGCGAAGTTATTTAACGCTGTAATTAGCCGGCAGGGTGAGTCATCGGTCCCCCGGCCTCGCTGCAGANCGAGACGGCCCCCGGCTATAAATAGCGCCAGGCGCATGGCTCTTCGGGAGGCGCTGAGATTCCGGGCCCGGCGGCCGTGGGGAGCGGGTGCCAGTTAGGAACGGGGTTGCTGATCTCCTCGTTTGCGTTTTGGGGGTTCTTTTTGTTCATAGCAGCAGGTGCAACTTTTTGTCTTTTCTTAAAACAAAACAAAACAAAACATTGATTTTCATTTTCTCGTGGGAATGTAGGGGGCCGTTATCCACCGAGCTGCTCTCTATTAGGGCGCCAGGCGGGAGAAGCAAAGGCTGGGATGGGGGCGGGGCGGCGACGAAGGTAGAATGGGCGCTTCTTTTCCTCCCATCTGCTTCCCTTTATTTATTTATTTAGACTCGAAAAAGCGACCCGGCTTGGAGGAAGTCTGCCCAGCGATCCGAGTGCGCATTGATCAGTGTCGAGGGGAAAAAAAAAGCTACATAAATATATATTATGTGGGTAAATCTATAGACAAGAGCTCGCTCTCTCGCGCGCGCGCTCTCTTTCTCTGCTTTTTTCCCTCCTCGCATCCCCAACCTGCCAGAGCAACCCCAAATCTTCGCCCTCCCGCAAAACTGTCTGCAGACACCCGAGCTACCTGGGGAGGACGGGTCTGGGGAGCGGTCGGGCCGTGCCGGGGGGCCGGGGCGTAGAGATTCGGAGGCCGACCCTCGTCCCAGCCCGCCCGCGAAGGCTGGAGGTGGGTGTTTCCGTCCGGGACTGCCTCCCCGCCCTGAAGCGCGGCGGCTGCACCGGCAGGCGGCTGGCGGGAGGAAGGTAGGAGCCGGGCGCGTCGGCCGCTCGCCCGGCGGGGAAGCAGGCAGCTTCTGGGCGCGGTGGCCGGTGAGCCAGCACGAGGGACTGGCTTGATTTTGCCCTTGTCTGTTTTACTGGTTCAAATTGAAAAAAAAATTATTATTCTTCTTCTTTTGTAAATCCACCATCAAAAGAAATAAAGTCCCCGAGTCGCTCTCCGGGCTGCGGCCGGACTCAGACACCCGCTGCGTGCGCTGCCCCCCTCGGGCTTCGTTTGCAGCACTTCCCGCACCAGAAGTGCGAGGCTGGGCGGCACGTCTGCGGGAGAGGGCCGAGGGTCCGGCCGCCCAGACCGGACTCCGCCGGGTTCCCCATCGGGCCCGCGGCGGCCGGGACGTCGGCTGCGCCGGAGAGGGAGTGGCTGGCGCGGGAGCTGGGTTCGAGCAGCCCCGCCTCTGGGGGCCAAGGCTGGTAGTGAACTTGATTTGGGAAAGCAGATTTTCCTTTTTAATGATATTTACCTGCTCCTCATGCTCTCCTATATTGG
>SJXQ01000450.1:0-84921 GCA_006408695.1 Aepyceros melampus | reverse complement strand
TCTGCTTCAGAAACCGACAAATAAGAGAACGCTCCCGCTCCCTCGCGGGTTGCGGGGCAGAGCTGATGGTGTGACCCTGGACTGGTCCCCATCGGCCCCTTTCCGGTGTTTTGCATTTCTCTCTCCTTGCCCTCAGCTTACGTGATGTTGCTAGATGATATGTTTAAAATTTAGTAAAGAAATGAGACCCTAGCTGCCTGAAAACAGAGACCCAGCCCGCTTGGTACAGCCACGACGACGCCAAGCTCTCCAGCGCCGGAGGAGGCCCCGAGGTTCTCTGCCCCAGGCCCAGAGTCCAGCCAGGACACCTCTCCCTGACGATCCGGGGCCCAGCCCTAACAGCAAGTACAGTTCTGAGAATTGTGGAACTTCATCCTTTCATTTTAAGACACTCCTGCCTTTGCTTGATGGAATCCTGTGTAAGTAGAGTGGGTTCATAACTCGGTTCAGGGCTTACATTATCCAGTGTTATCTGATGGTCTAAAAAACGCCCAAGTTGAAGGAATCCAACAGAAACTCACACAGAGAGCTTCCTTGACATGTGGCTGTGGGCTTGGTGTGCCCATGAAGTGCTCTGATAAAGCCTGGTGTCCCTTGCAGCCACACGGAGGGCTTGAGCTGGTGGCTGGGAGATGGGTGAGTATGTCTGTCAGAATTATGGGTGTTTGTGTGGATGTAGTGTGGTTATGTACCTAGACCCTGTTTGTATCGATACTCTCCGTGTGTGTGTATGTATACACCCACTGGGCTAAGACCTCCCTGTCCTCTTTCCCACAGGACACATCAGCAAGGCCAATAACTTTGTTCAAAACATCACTTCCAACATTATCCTGTAGCACTGATACTTACTTCCAGAATTGCGCAACAGAGTGGAATGTATTTTCTGCCATAAAAGGGGAGTTTAGGAGACTGATTCCTTCTTGAAGCCTCTTTTTCTCCTTGCCTCCCCCACCTGCCAAAGTGAAGTGAGGACCAGGGGAAGTAAAGAAAGTGAGCTGAGGGGGGCTGGGGAAAGAGTGGACTGAGGTTCACGGTCCACTTCTTTCTGACCCTCAGCCCCTTCCCTCCAGGTTCAAATCAATTATTCACAGGCATTTCATTATTCATATTTTATTATTAATAATAATAGCCAATACATAAATAAAAGCAGCCCCTGGGCAAGAGTGAGTTGGGGCATGGAGTTGTTACTGAAAGGGAACGTCTGGTTATTTCAGGGGCTTGCAAAGACTCCTTGCTTTGTGCTTTTCTGCGCATCTGCCTCCTGCACCCTGGTTCCTCTACACATCTGGACCCTGGACCTGAAGCTATGAAGAGCCTCTTCTTAGAGAAGGTTCCTGACTCTCCCCTCTCTCCCATCTGAGGATGGCTTATTTTGGATCTGGGCTGTTTTCCCTTGCACATTCTTCAACTTTTAGCTCCAGGGCAGGTGTGTGGTGAAACACCCCACCTCCCCCCAGCTTTCTGGGCCAGGAGCGGCTTCTGCCAAGGCAAGATCTCTTAAAGACGCAGTGAGGATCTCTTCGGCTCCCTCCTCTCAGCCACAGCTGAGAGATAGGGTTACCATGACACAGACAGGTGTCTCAGAACATAAAGGGCCCCTGAGAAGACAGTAAAGAACGTGGTTCAGTTGGTGCTTTGGCCTCCTTGTCGTTGATCACCTAGAAAGGCTTAAATTTTTTTTAACCTTCAATCATCAAAGGGAAATGTAATTAGAGGAAGATGGGGGCAAAGTATGACTCACTGTGGCATTTAAACAGATTGAAAACTTTTTCTGCAAGTGCCACTTCATGGCCACAATTGTTCCATCCATTAGAGGGAGAAGGTTGGCAAATGGAAGGGGAGCTGGAAACAATTGCTTCTCATTTGCTCTCTGCCTTTGGGGTTTACACATTGATGCTGATTCATCTTTGGGGATGTAAGGCACCCCATCCACGTGGTGGGAATCCTGAGTCAGGGGTATCCTTGTGCAGCTTCTTGCTTCCTGCTGGTCACTTCCTTTTGCCCCCCTCCTCCTCAAGAAGGGAAGAGGGCCTCATTGTGCTCAGCTCCCCTCTAAGCTGGGGCACCGTTACTCTCCTCTCTCTGGTACCCACAGAACCATGTTTGCAGCTTTGGCCATGACTATACACCCTCAGACCTGCATGGGCTCTCCTGCCCGTGAATCTTCGTTCTCAGTTGAGACTGAGACCTGGCGGAGGGCGGGAACCAAGCCATCTGGACAGGCAAGGGCACGCAGCAGGTGCTAGGGTGGAGTTTCTAGATCTCAACGTCTAATTTGATTTGGGGGGCAAGGTTGTGTTCATTCAAATAGACTCTAAGGATAGGGGTTGCAAGGCCTTGGGCAAACTCTCTCCCAGAAGGAGTTCAAAGCCCAGGGTGAGACACAAGCAGGGTAAAACATGCACAGCAACTTGGCTTAGAGGCACCCACTCAGTCATTCTTACATCGATCCAGCCTGTCCTCTTCTCCCCTGGCAGCAGCCGAGGAAGGACAGGCCTGGGAAGACCCAGCTATCTTGTTAGAAAGACCAAAGTCATCCCGAGTGAAAAGCCCCAGAACAGCAAACGGCAACAGATGGTTAAATGTCTTCCCGGCTGAGGAGTTCCACATCCACACGTGAGAAAACAGAAGGCGATCCCGAGCTGTGTGTGGTGACCTGTGATGGGGGTAGCAGCCTTGAGGTAAAACGGGCAGGATGAGGAAGGGTAGAGGGCCAGAGAGATGGCTGACGGCCTGGCCTTAGGGCTAGGAGGGCAAGAAGTATCTGTTCTCTAAGGTTTTGTTGAGAGCCAGCTGAAAACAGAGCTTTGGTCTGATGGGGCACTCCCAGCAGGACCAGACCTCCAGTTAAAGTCCTTCTGGAGTGAACTGCTTGCCCAGCCCTGCAGAGGGCAGTGGGGGGAGGTTGGAGAGAAGGAGAGGCTCAGTGGCTCGCTGTCTGGGCCGAGAGACTGACTCAGAGAGCCTGGTAACCACCCAAGGGCAAGACCTAGTTGGGGGCTCGAGGGAAAGTTGTGGGAGAGTTGTATCGTGGGATCCTGGAGAAGGCGGCGCTGCTGTGGGCAGTGGCACCCAGGGTTGGCTAGCTGGTGGGGTGAGCTCTGATCTGGCCCTGCAGGAGGTGGTGGGTCCACTTGGGAAGAGACGAGAGAGGTTGAGGCAGTGGGTGGAGCTGCCGGGCCTGAAAAGGACAAGGGGCTCTGGGCTCTGCGGGATGCCGAAGAGGTAAGGCTCCTGTGTTGAGGCAGGTGGGGTGGGCAAGGCGAGGCTTAAGGCAGCCTCGGAAGTCTATATTCCTCATAAGCCCAGGGGTTCTGTCCTTGAATAATTTGGGAAGATTTCATGGTATAAGGAACAGTAATTGAGGTGGGAAAAAAGAGGAAAACAGCATCTGCCTTTT
Organism: Aepyceros melampus; assembly: GCA_006408695.1. NCBI lineage: Eukaryota > Metazoa > Chordata > Mammalia > Artiodactyla > Bovidae > Aepyceros > Aepyceros melampus. The sequence goes on along the minus strand of SJXQ01000450.1, from coordinate 81,521 downwards.
CTCAGTTAATTAGCAGTCTCCCGCCACTCAGAGTGCACAGTTGAAGGACTCCCCTGTCCTGTCCTGAGTCCTCAGCAGGCCTGGCCAGGGGAATGAACCCCTGGAGGGAGGAAGAGAATGGGATGTGGTCCGCTGTGTGTTTGTGGGAAACCCAGGGACTCCCCAGAAGAGACTGGCTGCCTCCTGGAGCTCAGATGAGTGCCAGGGCTGGTAGGGCTGGGGCCTCTGGGCTTCTCTCCTGGCTGGCTGAGCCCCTCGGGACACGTGGCCTTGGTCTTGTGGGAGGCCCTGGGCCTGGGCAGTGGCAGGAAATGCCATGGGGAGTCTCCCGCCTTTGGGTCAGTATGGGTGTGCCCTCCAGGTTCCGTTCCAGGCTTTCATGCCAATCCAGGCTTGGCTTCACTTTCACTGAGGGCAGGCAGGAAATGCAAGGGCAGGTCAGACAGACCTGGAGAGTTGCCTCTGGAATCCTGCTTCCTGCATCCCTGATTGGGGCTGGGCCAGCCTGAAGTCAGGGGGAGAGACCTAGTCATGCCTTTCCTGGGTCTCAGCTTCCTCCTCTGTAACATGGAGACTGGGGTCCTTTCTGCCACCCTCCTTTCCTTCCTCGCATCACATCCAAGAAGGGGAGACAGTACCTGGGAGGCTGACTCACGGTTCTCATCTAAAAATTGTTATGGTGAGAATAGAAACTGAGGGTCAAAATAGGCGACAGAAAGGTGTAGAGAAAGTTATCTTATTTGAACTGAAGGGTTGGGAGTTTACTCTTTATCTTTTCTAAACACTTATTTTTTTTTCTTAGAAAGGAGTCAGCACTCAGTCCACCAGGAGCAGGTGCTTATGACTGTGTTCAGGTGAAAGTGGCTTCAAGTCCTGCCTCTCCCACTTACTAACTCTGGGACCTTGGACAGGTTCTTTAGTCTCTTTGTGGCTCTATTTTCTTATGTGTGAAATAGGAAGAGGAATAGCAGCTTCCTCGTTAAATGGTGATGAGGGGTAAATGAGTCGACGTTGGGCAAGTGCTTAGATCAATGTCTGATCAGCCAGTATTGTCAGAGCATCACTATAGGCTGTGGGTGGGGACCGAGCGGGGCTCTGAGGGGCTGGCCCAGGCCCCTCCACATCCTGCAGAGGAGGAGGTGTGCCCCCTTCAGCTGGGGCCTGAGTGGGACCCGCAGTGGGTGCCCTCACTTGCTGCCTGCTTGTTTCTCAGCATGCTCCTGGGGGTGGGCATCCTTCAGGGTGAGCGAGGCGTCATCAGTGCCTCTACCTGGGGCCTGCCCTGGGTACTGGCTGCTGGCACTCCGCAGCCCCTTCTTACCTGTGAGGTGTTGCTGTAGCAAGTCCTTTTAATTGTGATGTTTTACTAATTAGTTTTTAATTATGTTAATTTATTGTACATGAGCCCTGAGGTTTTCAGACACTGGGCTCACTTCAGAAGCTGGAATAGTGACTTATGTTTATTACACACACCCAGGCTGTGCATACATGTCACTTTCTCAGGGCCGAGATTTCTCTGATAAAGTTGCTGGATGGATAGTTTCTGTCCGTGCTCTCTGATCTGAATTCTCCCTACTGCCAGCAGGCTCCCAGGCTGGCATGGCACCCTTTACATAGTTTTGGGGGTTAAGAAACCCAGCATCCACTGGCAGTGGACATGTGCTGGTGACCAGGAGTGAGGTGGCTGGAGGAGACCCCAACTGGAAGGAGGCTGGGGAAGGTGAGCTAGTAGGACATTTACATTGGGCTGGTTCTTCAAAGAGTTGTTTTCTAGAGGATTCAGAATCACCCATCTGTGTGGACCCCTCCTGAGGCCTCACCCAGCAGCTGAGGGCTGACAAGAGCTTGCCAAGGAATCTGCGCTGCGTGGTCTGGGGAGAGAGAAGTAGAGATGGGTAGCGGGTGGAGAGGGCCCATGGCATGGTCAAGTTGGGTGGTGAAGGCCAGGGCAGGATGTAGACTTCTGTTCCGGGGTGGCAGGTGGCCATGGGGCAGGGATTTGCAGCAGGCTGAGCCCACAGGAAAGACTCAGGGTAGGAACTCTCTGACCATCTGTTAACACAGAAGAGTGCTATCAATGGCACAAGACTGGGACAAAGAAGATAAAGACTGGGTATTTAAGGGAGAAATCACCCATCACCTCCAGCCCAAGACATGTGCTGAGTGGGAGGAACAATTCACTGGGCCCATTTCCCACAGGTCATTTCTACATTCAAAGGCTGAAGGTTTACTACCACTAGGAATATTTAAAGAAGGTACCGTAGGTTTTTAAGAACCATCCTCCTCCCAACAAATAATTTCCAGATGGCAACCTTCTTTGAATAAGTTTAAATTCTTTCAAAGTGTTCAAGCAAAGTTGTGTATGTAAATTCTGCTCTCTTACTAAGCAGACACATTCATATAAATCTTGTGCGGAGTAAAATTTAAAGAAACACAGTCTATAAATATGACGGAAATTTATTGCTTAAAAATATGTATATGACTTTGACTATAGAGACAGTATGCATGCATTTTGTATAGAAAGAGTCTGAACTTTGAAACCAGACAGGTCTTTAACCTACCAGTCACAGAAGTTCTGCTCTCAGCCTCAGTTTCCTCATCTGAAATACGGGCATGATAACACTGCATATGATTGTCATAAAGAGGAGATTCTTTATGTCCTAAAAGGTAATAAATATATTGTGTCTGCCACACTGCCATTAAAGGTGAGCTGTGATTATTGTGAGTGGATTTATTAAAAAGTAAATTAAGGCTGTCCTTTCCAGGAATAAATATAAACTGTAGCTGGAAATAGCATTTGGACCATGTGTAACAGGACATGGGTATTTTCTGAGGAAGAGGACAGTTGGGGTTCCTCCTCAGTGGTCCTCCGAGTGTGTTGGGGAGATAAAAGTGATGTAAGTATCTGGTTGTGGGTGTAGTATTGTGAAGGTGTTTGGGGGAGCAGAGCCCATGTCAGGGAGGGGCCCCATGGGTTTCTCCCCACCCAGCAGTTCAGCGATGCTCACCTCATTTAGGCTTGGGAAGGGTCCACGTTGTAGCACACCTAGCACCCCCCACTGCCTGGGAGCCTGCACCCACACATCTGTGTGCCCCGACCCCCGGGAGGCTCCCACACAGACCTGCGTGACTGGCCCCCCTCCAGAGAAGGAGGCGGTGGGCAGGCTCTGTGACTCACTCCCTGGCTCTGTGCCCCTCTAGCTGAGTCACAGTGTAATTGATCCCTCCCTGCCTGAGGTTCCTGCTCTCCTGTGGCCCAAAGCAGGGTCATTTCCAGACGAGGGGGCAGGGCTGGGGAGGCCTGGTTGAGGGGGCCCGGTTGGGGAGAGGCAGTCTGTGGAGGGAGGGATGGGTCGTCAGAACCAGAGGGTGGCCCTGAGCCGGTGCAGACTTTTCTGGATGTCTGCTGAGGTGCTGTGTTTGGAGGAGCCGGGGCCCACCATGGGGCCCCATGGGTTTCTCCCCACCCAGCAGTTCAGCGATGCTCACCTCATTTAGGCTTGGGAAGGGTCCACGTTGTAGCACACCTAGCACCCCCCACTGCCTGGGAGCCTGCACCCACACATCTGTGTGCCCCGACCCCCGGGAGGCTCCCACACAGACCTGCGTGACTGGCCCCCCTCCAGAGAAGGAGGCGGTGGGCAGGCTCTGTGACTCACTCCCTGGCTCTGTGCCCCTCTAGCTGAGTCACAGTGTAATTGATCCCTCCCTGCCTGAGGTTCCTGCTCTCCTGTGGCCCAAAGCAGGGTCATTTCCAGACGAGGGGGCAGGGCTGGGGAGGCCTGGTTGAGGGGGCCCGGTTGGGGAGAGGCAGTCTGTGGAGGGAGGGATGGGTCGTCAGAACCAGAGGGTGGCCCTGAGCCGGTGCAGACTTTTCTGGATGTCTGCTGAGGTGCTGTGTTTGGAGGAGCCGGGGCCCACCACCACACTTTGGTGTCCCATCAGGGCAGGGCTGTCTCTATGAAAGCTACGCAGGAAAGAAGGAAGGCAGTGTTTGGTCTCCGGGCATCTCCTTGAAGCTGTTCGTGGTGTTTGTGCTTCAGGGAGGAAGGTGCCTCCTTCTTGGATCCAAACTGAGCTGTGGGCTTGGAGGAGTGGAGGGGTGGGAGGTGGGAAGTTGGGAACATGTGGTCCACACATGATACCAGGGCAACTTCATGTCATCCTTGGCCTGGAAACAAAGAACCACTTCTGGTACTGATGAAATGGGAAACTCTGACCAGCGGGATGAAGTCCTCCTGGCCTGGTGGCAGAGGACAGAGTAAGGTTACCTCTGCCAAGGTCTTCGCCAGTAGACAGATCTGGAGTGTGGTCTCTGCAAGTTCCCAGACCAGCCTTGTCCCACCAGCCCTGCCCTTGACCGCATCATTGCCCCGCCTGGGACAGGTCATGTGATCGCTTCTGGTTTCCTCATCTAGAAAATGGACATACATTTCTCCTTGTATGCCAGAGAAAGATCTAATTAATATATATAGCTCTAAGAAATAATCAATCTTATTGTTATAAGCCTGTCTCCTCTGCATATCCCAGTTCCTTGCTCTTGTCCTGCCTGAGATCCACGTGGAAAGACCCACTGGGTCTTAATGCTTATTCCCTCCGAGTTGTGAGACGATGCCACCCCACTGAAGGCAGCACGGAGGCTTGATGGGCTTGATGCCAAGAGTCACTTCTGTGATAACAGGGAGCCTCAGTCCCGGCTCTGGTGGGACTCGGGCAAGACTCACTTTGTCATTGGGCCACCTGCTTCCCCCTCTCTGGGTCTTATTCTCTGAATTATGGGTTGGGGACTGTAATCCTTGCTCTGCACGAATCGTGGGAAGCAGGGAGAATAGGCAGCAAGGAAGGATGGAGTTGCTTCCCCGAGTGTAGGGTGCTTATCGTAATCTACCTGGCCCCGCCCACCCCATCCTGCTTCCTACAGCCCCGGCCTCGGTGCAGCCCTGAGAACAGAAGGAGCAGCTGCTTCGCTCATCCTTCCTCCTTCTCCTGATTATTTCTCCCAATCACACTTAATAGCCACCGGGCTTTTGGCTGCAGCCCGGTATATAATAACCTGCAATTATTGTCCACTTAAGCTGTCCCCGGGGCCTTGTCGGTTGCGCTGCCCGGCCGCACGGCCGGCCTGCTGATTTCCGTCAGTCAGGACCAATGAGAAGAAAGCTCTCAAGGGCTGGTCTGAAAACTTGTTTGGCAGGGCCGCCAACTCCACGGCTGTAGCTTCATCAGAGATGGGGCTCCCTCCAGTCACACCCTCATCCAGCCCGGGTACCTGAGCTTTCTGGGGCCTGACCCTCTGGGTCGTTCCCAGCCATCCCCGTGTCCTCTGGCCCCTGGATTTATCCACACACTGTCCGCATTTAACTTCTTTGCCTTTGTTTTCTTTTTCCTGGTGCTACCAGCCGCTTGCTTACTACTGCTCCGCTCCCACCTCCTCTCTACATCCCTACCAGGGAGGCATTGGCATTTTACAAATCCAGCTACTGAAGATCAGAGAGGTTAGGTGTCTTTCCTAGGGTCACATAGCCAGGAAATGTCAGAGTGAAACACCAAAATTGAGTTGGCTGATTCCACAACTCTCTCTGGAAGTCCTACCCTGCTTTGGGGACTCTGCTCCGTGCCACCTCCTTTGGGCAGCTGTCTCTACCACTGCAGTAGCATTGGTCTCTGCTACTCTGAGACCCTTAAAGCCCTTGAGTTGGAAGCAGGTACTCTTGGTCTTATGTGGGCACAGCTCACCCATCCTCCACTGTTTTGATTCATAAAGCATCTTTCTGTGCAGTTGGGATAAAGCTGAGCTTTGGTCATTGTTCACATCTCCCTTTCCCAACTTTGATCCATATCCTCCTGAGCATCTCTGCCAGGGCCTGATCCTTGCAGCTCCTGACTAGGGCCCTCTCCCATCTATCTGGTTTATCTTTCTGGCCCCACGGTGGTGATGGTGATGACCATGATGGTGGCATAAGTCCATTTCTAGGCTGTGAAAAATAGGCAGGGTCTGTGCCAGCACTGAGAGATGGCGGAATCTGAGGCTATTTTCTATTTTCACATCCCTGAGAATCTAATAATAAAATGACCAGGATCGCAAGGGGGAGGCCTGACTCTGAGTCCCCTTATGCTGAGTGCTGTCATCTTGGCATGTGTCTGTGGTCTGTCTGTGAGTGTCCCATGTGTGTGTTGACATGGTCTAGAGCAAAGAGGTGACCACATGCAGTGGGGCCTCTCGGAGCCTGTGGTGAGCAGAGTCAGGGGTCTCCTGGACCGTCAGCCAGAGGGTCCAGGGCCTGAGAGCTTTGAAACCATTGTGTTCAGAGGGTGCCCTGGCTGTGATCTTATAGGCAGTCACAATGGGCTCTAGGCTGTCTGTGGACGAGGTCCAGATGCGTAGGACTCAGTCTTAGGTCCACCACCTGTCCAGGCCCCAGTCTACCCAGGGGATGCTCCCCGTCCACTTTCCAACTCACCCTTTGCCTGAATATTCTTACAGGCTCTTGTATGCTTCAGTCCTTTGTCTCAGCAAGAGGGCTTTGTTGGAAGACAGTTTGAGGGTAGCCTGAGGCCTTCTCTGGCCCCTCGAATCTTACAAGCTAAGTCCGAGGCTGGCCTGAAGTTGGTGTCTCGGAAGGAGCTGGCCTCTCCTCTTCTCTGCTACCTTAGCTTATGTTCTGATGGGGCAGAGGTCTCCAGCCACACTGAGGTCCACACCTCCCTCCCCCCTCCCAGTAGCTGGTGTGTGTCTCTGGCCTCTCCCAGCTCTGCCCTGCCTCTCTGGCTGGAAATGCCCCCGTCCTTGGGTCCCTGGCCCTGAGCCCTGGGGTGAGGCCTCTCAGGAAGGGCTGGAAGATCCTAAGGCAGGGGCAGCAGGAGAGGACAGGGCCAGAGCCAGCCCCTCCAGCTACCACCTGCAGCTGCTTTCACTTCACCCTGATGGGGGCAAACACACAGTGGCCTTTATTTTCTTTAGCTGCCACTTGACTCTCCCGGCCTAGATCTTCCATACCAGGAGGAAGGAAGGCTTCAGGAGTGTTCATTAGTGGTCAGCCACTCTGATTACTATTAGTGATTGTCTCATATGGCAAATTCTGCATCTTTGGAGCATTTTCTCTTCTCCTCTGTAGCTAAGATGGCATCTGAGGTGAGGGAAGCTTACACATGCTGCGATGGGGAGGAGGGGCCTGGGCTGTCCTGTGCAGTTATCTGGGCCTCCACAGGCTCCTGGGGGATCTCCATCCTGGGGGTCCTAGAGTGGGAGCTGACAAGTTCCGCTGCCCACCAGGCCCCAGCTGGACATCATGGTCCAGGCTTTGAGTGTCCCCACCACACCCACATACAACCTCTCACCCTCCCTCACCCAGGGGGTTGGGGCAAACCCTGGCTTCCAGGTTTCTTTCCATGTTTCCCACCCTAAAGGGCAACCAGGTAGCTTCTGGAATTCTCTCACACCTCAGGCAGGTAGCATGGACAGGGAGAAAGAACGGATGAAAAAAATTTGTTTAACCCCATCTTCCTGCCTAAACCCACTCCTCTTTTATACACAACCCGTTCCCAGATGCTGCTAGTGGTTAAAGAACCTGCCTGCCAATGCAGGAGACATGGGTTAGATCCTGGGTCGGGAAGGTCCCCTGGAGGAGGGCATGGCAACCCGCTCCAGTATTCTTGCCTGGAAAAATCCCATGGACAGAGGAGCATGGCGGGCTACGGTCTATGAGATCGCAGAGTTAAGACACGACTGAAATGACTTAGCACGCATGCGCCCCACTAGCGGTGGCTCCAGGTTGCGCGAAGCCACCCAAACAGGAGGTACTGCCCAGCACCCAGCTTTTCACATCCTTTGAAAATATGCTTTTTTCTCACTCCCTTCTTTCCCTGCTTAAGGCCCAGCTCTAGGGTGGGACAGGTATGCTCTGTAGCGAGAACGCCTGCTCTTTCTTGTCTTCGTTCCTGGCTCTTCTCCCCAAATCAGGAAGGCTCCCATAGTCTGTTCCTGCCTGCTGCTATGTCTGGGGGCACTGGGGGATGGCCCTTCCACTAGGAGCCAGCCTGGCACAGTGCCAGGCAGCAGGACAAGCAGCCCTGTTGGGAAGCCACAGTGAAGCTGGGTTTGGCAGAGTCTGCTTATAATACAAAAAACCCAAATGTATCCCTCTGGGTGGCTTTTAAAACTAGTTTTGATCATTTGAAGAGTAAATCCTTAGCTACTTAGAAAGCTTGACAATCTAAAATGATTCATTTGTCAAATATTTAGGTTAGTTGAGATTTAGCATTTCCTAGTATGTAGAAGAGGCGTGACTGTAAATTGATCAGACAAGTTTTATGTGTGAGCTCTAATGGGCTCTAAACCACGTCCTTCACTGAGAGGCAGACCCTGAAACAGAGTGTCCCACATGTGTGTGTGTGTACATGGGCCCGTGTGCATGTGTTCACGTGTTTGTCAGACACACACGGGTGAGCACCTCACCCTTACTGGGGTTTATTATATTTTCTTTGTGTTGCTAATGCTTTTGGCCTCTGGGGGTGCTATATATATACAGATACAGAATTTGAGAAACACAGGATTTTCCACCTGAAAGGAACCTTAGGCATCTTCTGATCCACTTTTCTCATTTTACACATCCGGCAATTAACATCCAAAGAGGTAAAGTGACTTGCTCAAGGGTCAGATATAGAAGCCAGGGCGCTCTCATTTTCTCTCTCACGCACACGTGCGCTTAGCCCTCTAGTTATTCTTGCCTGTTTCCTCATTGTTCAGCATGGCTTTGTTTCTCTCTCTCTCTTCCTTGTACTTTCTTTTCACCCTGTCTGTCTTTCCCCCTCTGTCCCTCCTCTGTGTTCCTGGGTCAAGGGCTGAGGCCACATGGGCAGCGGAGATGCTGGCTTCCGGGAAGGCTGCCTCAGCAGGCTGCCCAGGCCAGTGCCCACGGGGAGGTCGAGGCTCAGAGTGTTCTCTGCTTCGCGGTTTGCAGGGAGCCTAGGGGGACAGTGCCTCTGGCCTGGGGAGAGGCACAGAGGTGGCAGGGCGGGTCAGCTCTGCCGCTGTGCAGGGTGTTTTCAGCTGATCCTATTTCTCTGGATCCTTCCCAGGGGGAGCTGATGTTCTCTTAGGGGGAGGAAATGGGTTCTGTCCTGAGCCCCTTTCTCAAGCCTGAGCCATGTGGCCTCCAGGTGTTTTTTTTTAGGGAAGATGTACATATTCCTTGCCTCAAGTCCAAGATGTGCAGGAAAGCTCCCCCTCTAACCCTGCTATCCTGACGCTGATGCTGAAGTTTGGCTCTCCGTCCCCTTGACAGACCCTGTGGAATGACTGTGGCTCCAGAGAGACTTGGAATCTCAGATTTGGCATGGGGCTTAGGGGTCATCTTTTTCACTGCCACACGCATTAGAGGACTCGATCCCCTAGCACCCCCGAAGTCTCTCTCTGGTCTGCCTAACCTCCTCCAGCAATGGGCCAGTTCCTTTAAAAAGGCCTGCCATGACTCCCTTCTCCCAAGATGTTCCCATGTCTTTCTGTTCCCGTGCTTACCCTTGCTTTCTCCACTCTGTTGATTCTCATCTGTAATATGCTCAGAGTGGCTTTTGTCTTTCCCACTTGACACAGATTATTCTTACTAAGGCCATCAGTGTCTTCCTTGGCCAAATCTAGAGACTACCTTTTTTAGCTTTTGTGTTAATGCTACCAACCACTTTGAACCATCTTCCTTCTCTTTTAAGAAATACGTTGTTCTCTCTTTGTTCACCCGCTACTTCTCATTTGTCCCCTAGACTGAGCCCTTTCTCTGTTCACCCTTAAATGCTGGGTTGCCCTGGTGCCAGCTTTCAATTATCTTTTTCTTTTAGGCCTCACAGTTTCCTAGGGTACAGGCTGGTAATTCCCTGTAACATGCTGAAGGTGCCAGTAACACATGTTCAGTCTTCTCTGCTTTCCTGAGCTTCAACCTCTTATTGACAACTTCTGGGGTTTTCTATCAAAAGACCCTCAGACTCAAGGGTTCTCTCTCCCCATGAGAAAAAAGATCCCCCACGTGAGGTCCTCATTTTAGTCCTGTGATCTACCAGTTGTCTCCACCAGAGTGTGAACCCTCCTGACTGCGTCATCTCCCTCCTACAGATGCCCTTGGCCACCACGTCCTGCCGGCTCTCTCCACATCCCCTCTTCCCCACCAGGCCCACATATTCTCTCTCACTTACACTATTGCTGTGTTCTTCTAACCAGTCTCTTCGCCATCGACTTTACCTTCTCTGGCCCACATACACTTCACTCTGCACACAGACTGGGCTTTCTAAATACTAGATCTGGTCATGCCAACTCCCTCCTCAAAAGCCTTCAGTGACTCCTCACTGCCTGCAGGATGGAGAATGATCTCCTAGGCTTGTTATTCCAGGACTCTCGTAACGCCCCCTGTCCCTTCTGCTTTTCCTTCTGAGCCTGTCTTGTCACGTCCCCCATCCTGTGCTGGGTGCCTCAGCCCCAGCTGGCATCAGTCTAATCCTCACTCTTTTTTATAGCCATCTGCACAATTGTTATTAATCGACTAAGTTACTGGGTGATTCTGCCCTGCTCCCCCAGCCCTGGTAGACTCTAAGCTCCTCAAGGGCCCAATGATGCCTTTCTTGTTCAGTTTTCCACCCCGGAGCCTAGCATCCTGTGTGCTCAATAAATCCTCAATGACCGGGTGACTGGAGAGCTTCAGGTATGTCAGTCTGAGTAGAATTTTGACCCCGTAGTGGAGTATTCCCAGGTGGCACTAGAGGTAAAGAACCCACCTGCTAATGTGGGTAAAAGATGTGGGTTTGATCCCTGGGTTGGGAAAATCCCCTGGAGAAAGAAATGGCAGCCCACTCCAGTATTCTTGCCTGGAGAGTCCCGTGGACAGAGGAGCCTGGAGGGCTATAGTCCACGGGGTAGCAAAGAGTCAGACACGACTGAGCACAGTTAAGGAATAGGGTGCAGAAAAGTCATCCCCATTACACTGGTGTCTTGATGCAATGTTGAGTTTCAGGAAGATTGGCTGGGGAGCTTCAGGCAGGATGGCGTAGAGTCAGGCAGTGTCAGGGCCTGGGACTGGCAAACAGTGCAGGTGCGAGGTGCTGGTCTGCAAGGGTGACTTTTCCTCTCCCATCCCCATTGCTTCTCATGGCGAGTCCCGGAGGTGGGCTAAATTCGTGCATAATTGAAAATGAACAGACTCCAGGAATGAGCTTATAATAAGCTCAGCACATAACTGTGAAATGACCTTACCTTATTGTAGGAAGGCTTTCTCTTACTTTCTGCTCTTTCTAAATGTGTTCTTGTTTCATTCCTTGGTTTCTATCTTCACCCCTTTCAAGAGTGGAGACCAGAAGAGATGTTCACTGCTTGGAATAGTACTTCTGTCTGATTGGCTGCCAGTTCAGGTTGTTATTCTCTATAAAACATACGCACCTTTCAGATCTCACCTCTGGAGACTTCTACCCCAAGAAGAATTTCTATGATAGGAACAAGAAGCACCTGCTTATGCTTCTCTCCTCTGGCCCACATTCTTCAGCCCAGTGACAAGTTAGGAGGCTGCTTTTCTGCTCTTTGTTATACTGGGTTCTGCCCCATTCCTCTAAAGCAATCTTATAAATCATTGATGAGAATATTTCTATTTTTGTCTTAAATATCCTAGCCAAGAAAAGCCTTATGAATACTTTCCAAATCAAGTGCTGGCATTACACGATGCCTCCTCATTGATGGCGGCCCCATTTCATTGTTTTTTCACTTCTTGGCTCTTCCATCCATGCCAGCAATGCCAAGTCTCAGCTTGGGGGAAGGGGCTGACCCTGGCATAGAACCCTCTCTGGCCTCTATTTCTTGGGCAGAAGCTTCTTCCCTTTCTTGTTCTCCAGGCTGCCCCCAAATCTCTAAACCTTGCTGTGTGATAAATTATGATGAATTTAGTCTCAGTAAGGTTTCCTTCTGCCATCCGACCTGCCTCTGAACCACCACCCTTCCATCCCCATCATCATCCTTTCTGTGCCTAGGAATTCAGCTCACTTGCATGTTAACCTACATTTGAAGGCATAAAGTTCCAAAATTAAAAAGACCCTCTCCTTTGTGCTGTTTTAGTCATGTCCAACTCTTGTGACTCTATGGACTGCACCCATTAGGCTCCTCTGTCAATGGGATTCTCCAGGCAAGAATCCTGGAGTGGGTTGCCATGCCCTTCTCCAGGGGATCGTCCCAACCCAGGGATCAAACACAGATCTTCTGCATTGAAGGCAGATTCTTTACCATCTGAGCCATCAGGGAAGCTACTGGAGTGGGTAGCCTACCCTTTCTCCAGGGGAACTTCTGGACCCAGGAATTGAACTGGGGTCTCCTGCGTTGCAGGTGGATTCTTTACCATCTGAACTACCAGGGAAGCCCACCCTTGCCTATAATACATTTCAAACCCCAGTAGCCCATAAGGATCATATGGTTAACCAACATATTCTGACTTTAGCACTAGGCCTGGCACGTGGTGAGCACTCAGCAAATATCATGAGTAATGAATTGGGAAATAAATGAAAGGCCTAAAAGATTAGAGGCCCTACACACTGGATTTCCTCCTCTGCCAGAAACCATCTGGACCTGACGTCCTAAGATAGGGAATACAGGGATTTTTGAGACTCTTTATTTGTCTCTACCGAGAAAGTTGGATTCCCTGGTGGCTCAGACAGTAAAGAGTCTGCCTGCAAAAGTAAGATGGTTCCAGTGCATCATTCCTGATTACTCTCAACTTTTTGGACTTTAACTTTTCCTTGGAATTCATGTTAATAATTTACATTACTTGTTCTTTACTTGTGTGTTGTGTATTTTCTTTGGCTTGTGTATTGTTATTTAGCTTTCATCTGAGTAAGTCTTATATTCCTGACCAGAACAGAAGCACCCAGAGGGAGAAACTGTGTTCATTTACTCAGTAGCCCAACTGCAAGATTGTTTAGCGAGTAGTTTAATAAATGATTTCCAACTGACTTATGGAACAATGGGCCTCAAGCCTGACATCCACTTTCATTTTTACCCTTAGAGGTTAGAATCTAAGCCCAAGAAGAAATCCATAATATATTTTTGATCCCCATTCACCGTGGCTTGCATGTTGTCTCTCTGATAGCACTAAGTGTTACAGATCCACATTGTCTATTAATTGTGTGAGTATATAATAGGAAGAATGTCAGGCAAGTCAAAATTATCCAGGGCACTAGACGATTTCTATTACATCTTTGAAATAATTCGATGCTTCAAATAATTCATATCTTGATACTTCGATGATTGTCTCAATAATATTCTTTGTTGTGGTTTACTTGCCAATGGGGAGTGATGACCTAGGAACTCTGGAACTGTCCATCGGTCCATACAGATTGAATTGAAGCTCACCGTGGTCAGTGATGGGGCTCATTGCCATCAAGACCATACTCTGCCCCCATGGAGCTTACAGGGCTGGGGGAGGCAGATGCATTCCTGTGCTTTAAGGCCAAGTGCTGTAAATACTTGAGCGTATAGAGAAGGATGAAGTTACTCCTCATCAGGAGACTGATGCACAAGTCAGCGTTTGCACTAGGTGTTGGAGGAGAAATCTGATCTTACAAGCCAACACTGTACCTGATCCCTAGTAGATGCTCCACAAACATTTGTGGGCAACCTGAGAGAAGAGAGTATTGTTCTAGGAGAAGGGAAAGAAGAGTGGGAAGGCCAAGGCTCATCTGGGATGCAGTGGGTCCTGTTCTGGGTCTGAAGCTGAAGCCTGGGTTGTCAGAGCCAGGAAGGAGGACAAATCTGAGTGGTTGGTTGGAGGCTGAGTGTCAGAGTCCCTGAGTGGAACTGCTGATTTGAGACTTCAATTAGGAGGCAGTGGGGGTCTCTGAATGTGTTGGAGCATGTCGGGGCTGTGCTTCAGTGGGGTCAGGCTGCATTGACGAGAGGGCTGTGTTGGGATGGATGGGACTAGAAGCAGCAGAATCACTGTGAGGCAGTTGTAGACAATTGAGTGGAGGGTAGCAGGGTCCTGAACCCCAGTACTAGCTGCGGGTGGCAGAGGGGCTTTATCAAGGCAGAAACTGCAGGACTGGGAGGTGCTTTCACCAGCAGTTTGTCCTTACTACTTTCTATCCTCCTAATGTCTTCTCCCAGGTGTCTGGCACCCCGCACCTCCTGCCCCAAAGGGAGGTCTCAGTCATGGGGGGAATTGGCTTTAAGCAGATGAGTGTGGATACAAGTGTACTAAGGTCCCTATCTTGCCTAGAGAATCCCAGGGATGGAGGAGCCTGGTGGGCTGCCGTCTATGGGATCACACAGAGTCTGACAAGGCTGAAGTGACTTAGCAGCAGCAGCAGCAGTTGTTTAATGCTTCATATGGTCTAAGATTTGAAGAAGACAGTGTGAATGTACATACACATGCTCTCCCCACCAAATGAGACCTGCAGTGTCAGTGCAATTTCTTGTTCAGCAGCACAGCTGAAAGTCAGAGCTTTGTGGGTACGTGAGTGGGTTGAATCTTGACTCTTCCCGTGGCTCGCTGCATGAGCATCATCAAATTACATGTCAGTCTGAGTCTGATGTTCTGAGTTTTAGCCTCCTTATCTGTGGAGTTGAGGTGAGCATCACGTGCCTCCCAGTTCTGTTGTATGGACTGAGTGAGGTCAAACATGTCAGATGCTTTGTGTAGCAGCTGGGCCACAGGAAGTACTCAAATGGATAGTCAATATCACCAGACTCTTTACATCACTGTGACTATTATTACTCCTTTGGGCATCAGTGGTCAGGTTGGGAGGGTCTCTCCATGTGGCTATCCTAACCATCCTAAGCCTTTGCCAGTTAATCCTGTATGTGGACACCTACTTCACTGATGAGATGAAGAAGCACATATGTTTCCTCAAGGCACGACTTCATATCTGATAGTCCCCTGAGTCAAATCTTGCCCATTTTGACTAACTGACCCAGGAGAAATACCAGCAGATGATAAAGGTTGCTAGCATTTCCATTTAGGACTCATTCATTAGGAATACAAAACCAAGCATGACCTCTGTTCTCAGGGACTTCCTGAAGGGGAAGGGAGGCACAGACATCTGCACAGATCATCACAGAACATTGAGGCAGCTGATAAAGAGGGGTGGATGAGGCGCTGTGGGAGCACTCGAGGCTAGGTTCCATCTGAGTCAGGAAGGAGCAGGCGTCCACCTGGCAGACAAGGAAGGAGGCATTGTGGCCAGTGGAAGGACTGGTGACCCGGAAACCTGATGTGTTGGAAAATGTTGGAGAAACCTCAGCTAGCTCAGTAAAACCAGATTGTACAGTTTTTCATGAAGAAGACAAGAGAAAAAAGTGTTGGTGAGGGTATAGAGAAAGGGAGCCCTTGTACACTGCTTGTGGGAATGTAAATTGGTGCGGCCACTATGGAAAACAATACAGAGATTCTCCAAAAAATTAAAAATAGACTCACTGGAAAAGACCCTGATGCTGGGAGGGATTGGGGGCAGGAGGAGAAGGGGACGACCGAGGATGAGATGGCTGGAAGGCATCACAGACTCAATGGACGTGAGTCTGAGTGAACTCCGGGAGTTGGTGATGGACAGGGAGGCCTGGCGTGCTGCGATTCATGGGGTTGCAAAGAGTCAGACACGACTGAGTGACTGAACTGAACATATAATCTAGCAATTCCACATCTGAGTATGCACCCAAAGGAAATAAAAGCAGGATGTGAAAGAGATATCTGCACCTCCGTGTTTATTGCAGTGTTATTCACAATAACCAAGTTGTGGAAACGTTAAATGCCCATCAGCGGATGAATGGGTATGGTGATATACATATATGTGTGTGTGTGTATATATATATATATATATAATGTATGAAAGAGAAAGTGTCAGTTGCTCAGTCATATTCCACTCTTTACAACCCCACCAGGCTCCTCTGTCCATGGAATTCTCCGGGCAAGAAGACGAGTGGGTTGCCATTCCCTTTTCCAGGAGATCTTCCCGACCCAAGGATCGAACTCAGGTTTGCCACATTGCAGGTGGATTCTTTACCATCTGAGCCATCAGGGAAGCCCAAGCATATATATATATATATATATATATATATATATGTATATATGAAATACTACTCAGCCATGAGAAAGAAGGAAATTCTCCCACTTATGACAACAAGGATGGATTTCAAGGACATTATGCTAAGTGAGATAAGTCAGACAGAGAAAGACAAATATCATATTATATACTTAGATGTGGAAACTAAGAAAGCTACATTCATAAAAATGGAGAGTAGGGGCTATAGGCTGGGGAAGTGAGAGAGATGTTGTTTAAATACATCTTAAGAGATCAAATACACAGGATAGTGAATATAAACAACAATATTGTATTATAATCATCAAACTCCTAAGAGACTAGATTTTAATTATTCCCACTACAAAAAAGAAATAATTAGATGATGTGATAGAAGTGTTAACTACTGCTACAATGGCCGTCATATTATAGTATATAAATATATCAAGTCAGCATGTACACTTTATATTTAAACAATGTTATATGTCAAACATATTTCAATAAGAATTGAAATTAAGTATATTAACCCTAAAAAAATCTGTGGAGATTCTAATGGGGCATTTGCGTATTAGTAAGGGTCTGATAAGATAATTGGAGAGAAGGCAGGAAAGCAGGTGGACTGGGAAAACTCTTTATGGGCCATCCAAGTGCTCCTCAGATCACTCCCAGATTGTTACCACTTTCTCCTACAACCAGTCTTTATAGTCAAGCTATGTGCCATATTTCCTGGTGTGAAATGAAAATGAAAACTGAATAACTTCTTTTATTTTTACCAGATTTATATTCAATGTCTTAATTTTAATTTTCTTTTATTCCTCTTTTACTCTGCAGAGAGGTATTCAGTGTCAAAGACTTTCTGGCTCAAAATAGAGTTACATATGTAGAAAATAAGCTTATGGTTACTGAGAGGTAAGCAGGGGATGGATAAATTGGAAGATCGTGGCTGACATATACACACTACTATATATAAAATGGGCTTCCCTGATGGCTTGGTGAGTAAAGAATCTTGCCATGAGCACAGCGTGAGGAACTCTGCCCATGGCAGAATCTGCCTGCAATGCAGGAGACACAGGAGACTCGGGTTTGATCCCTGGGTTGAGAAAATCCCCTGGAGGAGGAAATGTCAAACCCTGAGTATTCTTGCAGGGAACAATCCCATGGACGGAGTAGCCTGGTAGGCTACAACCCAAAAGGTCCAAAGCATTGGACATGACTGAGCTACTAAGCACAAGCACATATATAAACTAGATGACTAATAAGGACCTACTGTATAGCACAAGGAACTCTACTCAATACTCTGTAATGGCCTATATAGGAAAAGAGTCTAAAAAAAGGAGTGTATATATGAATATGCATATGTATATGTACAACAGATTCACTTTGCTGTGCAGCAGAAACTAACACGACATTGTAAATCAACTCTACTCCAATACAAATTAGAAGAAAAAAGACTTTCTGACTCCATCAGCTGAGGGCATCCCCTCCATTCAGCCCTATCTCCTACCCTTGACAAAGGGTGACCAGGCAGCAGTTAAATAGCTGTCCCTGAGTGAACTCTGACAGCCCGTCCCCCGACCTACCCAAGGCTCTCTGACCAGCCTGTTGCTCCTAACTGGTGCTCGCACTCTTTGTGATCCCACAGAGGGAAGTGGGAGCTGCCCAAACATGGCATCTGAGAAGAGTCTTCAGAGTGTCAAGGAAGGCGCTGTGCACCACGAGGACCCCGCTGGCTTCCAGAACCGCCCTGGGACTGCAAGACAGATAGGACCTGCCCTCAGGAACTTTGCAAGGGCCTCAGGTTCCATACGGGGGCTTGATGCCATTCTGGTCTTTGATTCCCCATCTCACTTGTATTCCTTTCCATTTCTGCTAAATGCTGAAGGACCAAGTGGGAGCCATTGATGTTGTTTTCCCTGCTGACTGAATGAATAGATCAGCTTCTTTCTCAAGGTGTTCAAGGGCCGTGCGATCTGAACCTTGCAGACCCTCTGGTATCTTTTTCTGTCTCTCAGTTTAAACGCTTTGCCCTAGTCAGGCAGTGTCTGATGTCTCATTTCCAACTGGACTCCTTTGAGCCTGTAGATCTTGCCTCTGCCTGTATCATGCACCCCATCCCAGTCTGCTCATTCTTTGAGACTCAAGTGCAGGATCAAACTTCTCGTGAAAGCTCTTCTGGCTTTTGTGCCCTTGCTTCTTTTCAGGGATCTAAACTGGGAGCCCGAGAGTGTTTAAGGGCTGATAACTCAGATGGGAACCTTAGTGTTAATTCATGTCCATAAACATGTTGACTTCCCAGACCACTCCATCAGCTTCCGAATATGGGTACTTGTCCTCCTGTCTTCTCTGAGACAGTAGGCACAAGACAGGATGCAGGAAAGTAATCAGCTCACCTGGCTTAGCAGTGGGCTGCTCTTGTTTATTGTTGACTCTTCATTTTCATTTGCAGAGAATGAAGTCTGAAGCATCCCAGCCTTGGAGCCTAAGGGGGTGCTGGGGAGGCATTTGCTACATTCTAAAGTCCAGGCAGGGGCATGACCAACCACTGAGCAGATTCCCACATACCCCTTCTTTTCCCATGCACCTCTTCCTGGCAGCCTCTGTTGGTTGCCCCCTCTTGGGAACTGTATTTGGCAGAATTCGAGTGTGTCTTTCATATGCTTGGCGATAGCCTCCACCCTAGAGGGCCCTGTATATAGTCTCCCCTATGCTGGGTCCTGGGGGTAAAAAGGAAGCATCCAAGAGGAAGACTCGGACCCTGCCTTAGGATGCATGGTACATGGTTTCCAAACCGAGGGCAGTGCTGGGAGGAGAGGAGATATGGACAGGCAGGGAGACCCTGGGAGTGTCCTTTCAGATGTGGGAGAGGAGCTGAGGCTGGTTTCCTTTTGCCTCTACTACAATTCCTTTGTGCTCTCTTCTCTCTGGACCTGTTTTTTCCTCTGTCAAATGGGTTTAACCAACTGCTCATTGATCTACAGGGTTGTGGGATAATGATTTGAGGTGATGTGAAGGGAAATACAATTTTGAAGTTGATGGGCAGCCTCTGATTGAAGGATCAGACCCTCCCTGCCCTTTGCATGAAGTTAGTTCTGCCTCACTCAATTTATACTCTATTATCAGTTTTACCATTCTCATTTTAATAGATTGTTGGCTGAGTGGGTTATATTCTTTATTAAAACTTCTTAAAAAAAGCTGCTAAATAGATATATGGTTAATACATTGTAGAAATATGCAACTGTACAGTTCATCATATAAGGACCCATTCTGAGTGTGAGTGTGTGTGAGTGTGTGTGTGTGTGTGTGTGTGTGTAAGTCATACCATGGGGGCATCTCCTGGCTGTAAAGGAACCTGGAGATATTGAGGAGCATCAGTTAGGAGGTCTGGGGTTTCCTAATCTGTCGCTTTTAAAATCAGCTAGAAATGGGGTAGAACTTGGACGGGGTGCTCTGGAGCACTCGGGAGTCTAAACCAGGGCAGGTTTAATTTGGGAAGTAGGTGTTCTTGAACATCACGTTGTATTCAGGTAAAGCTTCTTTCCCACCTGTGGAACTAAAGGCTGTCCTCGGGCCTTGAAAGGCAGGAAGAAGACCCTCTGCAAAAGGGCTTGTGTTTGAATGGAGTCCATTTGGAATCAGACCAAAGATGTCCTTTGGATCAATGAATTTAAGGCCCATTCTTTCCTGTTTTACTGGGATTCTTAAGATCAGAGTATAAGCTTTGAAAACTTGACTGATTTTATTGATTTGATTGATTGATTGATGGATGATGAATTAATTAAGTGCTCTAGCCTGCATATAGACTCACAATTTTAATTTGTTGCTAAGATTTAAAAAGTCAGAGACTTCAGAAGGTCTGGACCCATTAAGTCCTTACTCCTGGTGCTGAGCATAGAGGGTGCCAAGCTTTCTGCAGTTGAAGCCCACTGCCCAGCTGCCTTCACATTTTGGGCCATATGCCTGGGCCTTGAAGTGCTTGTGTTTGCAGCCCTGAGGTGGTCAGCTGCACCAGTGGGTCTCTGTGGGCACTTTTATGTTGACAAGTTAGAGGTATTATGTACACCTCAAACCCTTATCTTAGCTGATCACAACCAGCTTTCTGAACCCAAAGCAGTCATCTCCCACCCATTGCAAGTTCCTGCAGTTTCTCCAGTGTATTTCCAAGTATGGGTGTTATGGACTGAATGCTTGTGTTCCCCTAAATTCACATGTTGAAATCCAAACTCCTACAAAGTATTAAGAGGTAAGGCTTTGGGAAATGATTAGTCATGAGGGTGGAGCCCTTATGAATGGGATTAGTGCCCTCTTAAAGGAATACAGAGAACTCCCTTGCCCCTTCTGCCATGCAAAGACACAGGGAGAAGACTGCTGTCTGTAAAGGATAGAGTTGGCTCTCACTAGACACTGAATCTGATGGCACTTTGATCTTGGGCTTCCAGCCCTCATAACTGTAAGAAATAAATGCTTGTTGTTTAAGTCTCCCCATTTATGGTATTTTATTATAGTAACCTGAACAGACTGAGACACTGGGTATGATCCAGCAGCAAAGTGGACTTGGGCAGGGGAGAGAGCAGGGCTGAACTTGGCTGGATTCGAGAAGCATTAAGCAGAGGGCTCAGCTTCAAAGGTGGTTCAGATAGTAAAGTTGCAGAGTGGAATTAAAGACTGTCCTGGACTGGGATTCTGCAAGGAGATATGATGAGCTTACACAAGTGTCCCATATTTGAAACTTCATTTGGCTCTTCAGATATAAATTCTCTAGAAATTTTGCCCCTATAGAAAAAAAAAAAATCCCCCCATAGGCATAAAAAGTATGAGAGAATGAAAATATATGTAATCATACTTTTAATATATTTTTCCATAATACAGTCACTTAAAAATTTATGAATGTAAACACTTATTAATTATAAATTGTTGATAATATATGCATAGAGATGTGAAAATATAGAACAAAGTCATATGCTTTCAGAACAGAATGAAGAGATCTTTATTTAAAAAGCTGTATCTTTTCTAGAACAGAGCACAACCATTTTAGATACTCAGAATCCTACAGGGGACCTTCTAAGGCACTGGAGTTCTATGAAAATGCATCTCTTTATTTCCCATCCAGTGAAATGGTTAAACAATTCTGTAAAACTCTGTCTGTTCATTGGTTACACTGTCTCTAGCTGTGCTCTAACTAACATTGCACTAAGAATTGCATTTTTCTCTCTCCTGACTTAGATTTAAATCTTGCAATCACCGCTGGGAAGTGAGCTGTATCATCTTGAGAAATCAGACCACAGAGCAGGCTTGCAGCTGGCAGGCTGGGTCATCTTTAATCGCTTAACCCTTCATATCAAAGGATGGGTTGTAGCAGTAGATTCTTCCTCAATAATTTGCCATGGCATATTTTCTCAAGGAAAAGCTGAAAGTTAAAATGAAACTGAGTATGCACAGCAAGAATCTTGCCTTACAAATGGTTGTTTGTGCCTATACACATAACTAGTTTTGTTGTGTATATCTCCATGTAACTCTTTCTTGTGAGCTTGTGTCCATGTCTGGGGGTATGTGTAACTGTGATATGTATGTACAGTGATTTATGTGAGATATGCAATGAGTCTTTGTGTGCGTGTGTGAATGTAAGTATGTGAGTGTGTGTGAGCATGTGGTGTGTCCAAGGAAAATTCTTCCTTATCTTATAAAATAAGATCCAGGCTATTCAAAACTGGTATAGCAGATTGTTTAAAAAGGGGGCTGAGATAATTCCCTTTTTGTATTTACACCCTCTTAAACTGACTCTGCACTTGGCCGTATGCTTTTCTTCAGTCAGTGGGGCATTGCCAAATGTGACACAGAGACCTGAGAAGCAACTGCACACTGAAGTTGTCTTCTACTCCTCTTGGAAACCTCAACCAGCATAATGTCAATGAACAGGACAAGTCTGCTGGAGATATGTGGCCCAGTGGCTCCAGCTACCCCACCTAACAGCCACCACTAACTGCCAGACATATGGATGAGGCCATCCTGGACCAAGGAGTCCTCATCCTACCTGTGAGCTTTATCAGCCACAGGAGTGATCCCAGGGAGACCAGCAGAAGAACCACCTTGCTGAGCTCAGCCCAGATTGCCCACTCACATAGTCCTGAGTTAATATGAAATAAGTGGTGTTTCAGATCACTAAGTTTTGGAGTAGTTTGTTACACAGAAAGAGTTAATTCACTGATCTCGTTGGTAGTAGAAGGAAAAGTTTCTCTGTTGGAGGAAGGGGTGTTTGTTAAGAATTTCTAGGCATGAATCAAGGGAGACATGTTGTTTTGTGTTTAAACATCTTTGTAATCCTGTTCTCACGTTATGGATTTAAAAACATAAAAATTAGCTCTATTGGAGGACTCACTATTAATTTTCACCAGAAATGAATGTTAACAAGACAAGCATGGGCATAGGATGGTGGTGCTGGCATGCTCCAGCAATTTTTCACTGAGTCCTTGGGAAGAAAGCCAAAGAGAATCAAGCCCAGGGAGGATGCCGCACTACACAATCTATGTGGAAGCTACAACTTGCTCTTGAGAAGTGGAAGAATTCATCTCATCCCGGCTCCCAGTCTGTCTTCATGGGGTGGGTATCACTTCAGCATCTATTACCCAGGAGCTCACCCCAGGCGTATGACTCCTTGAAGAACAGCGCCTATAAAATAAGGCTCTGAAAGAAACAAGATTCTCTTCCCTGCCTGAGGCTTGCCTTTCGGGAACCTGCCACCTCTTTGCATAATTGACTCTAGGGATGATTGTCCCTCTCAAGGGAGAACATGTATATTTCTAGGGACAAGACCTTTACCCTGCAGACCACAAGAGGAAATCAAGATATAACTATCAGCCTATTCTGGATGGCTCTACTTACATTTAGAAGCAGAGGTTGTGTGAGAAAAATTCTTTCTGTGTGTGTGTGTGTGTGTGTGTGTGTGTGTGTGTAAATGTAAGAATATTGGCTCAGAAGTCAGGGT
This sequence comes from Aepyceros melampus, assembly GCA_006408695.1. Classification (NCBI taxonomy): domain Eukaryota; kingdom Metazoa; phylum Chordata; class Mammalia; order Artiodactyla; family Bovidae; genus Aepyceros; species Aepyceros melampus. The sequence goes on along the minus strand of SJXQ01000450.1, from coordinate 58,513 downwards.
GCATGAATTTTGCATTCCCAGGTTCAGTCCTATTTTATAAGAAATTCCTACTTGGTGTGATTTGAAAGAGTTTAGGGCAGAATCTAATCTGCTATATGCGTCAGTGCTTTGGATCGAAAGATATTTTATTTCTAAGAATCCTCTTTCAAAACACAGGAATATTAAAAAACCTCTATTATCTGTTAACACTTAGATTGGAAATCACAGAGGTAAAAACAGGGGGTAGAGGTTTTGGAGCTCTTATGGGAACCCTAATGGATGTGTGGGTACCAATACTTATTACCTTTCGTACTTGAGGTTTCATTCAAGCTTGGACCTGCCCAGCCCTCTTGCAAATAAATACATCTCAACACTGCCCCAAAGCATGTGCTACATCAATTAGGTCAAAAGGTTTAGTGTGATGGACATTCTTTCTTTCTTTTTGTAGATTTAAGAATATTATAGGGGAAGAAAGTAAATTGAATTAATTATATTATTATTTGAGTTACCAGTAGAGAAACTTGCTTTTTAAAGAAATAGCTATCTCCAAGCCCTATGCAAAGTCCTTTACAAACTAGTGTGTATTATTACAGCTCCAATTTTCCACATAAGGAAGCTCAGATCCTTAACTGGAAAGTTCTAATGTCTCATCTATGGCTGCTGGTAAATGTCAGAATGAAAACTCAAATACAGCAGGCCTATCTGATGTTAAAGCACTGCTTTTATTATTTAAGTAATTTGTATGAAATATTTCAGCCATACAGAAAACTTCAAAGAGTGACACAGCAAACACCTGTGTGCCTATCACCCAATTTCATTATTAATAGATCCTAATAATCTGTTGGATCTTGGGCTCATCATCCTTTTTAAAAGATAGTTTTATTATGTAGTTCAGCTCTGTTCAGTCGCTCAGTCATGTCCAACTCTTTGCAGCCCCATGGACTGCAGCACACCAGGCTTCCCTGTCCATCACCAACTCCTAGAGCTTGCTCAAATTCATGTCCATCGAGTCGGTGATGCCATCCAACCATTTCATCCTCTGTCGTCCCCTTCTCCTCCTGCATTCAATCTTTCCCAGCATCAGGGTCCTTGCCAATGAGTCAGTTATTATATATGTGGATTTCTAATATTTCTTAACAAGCAATATAGCTTGGTTGGTTATTTTAAACTTTTCAGAAAAAGAAATCTTGTGATCTATAGTCTCTGGAACTAACTTTTTTTTCAACAATATAGTATTACCAAGAGTCAACCATATAGTTGTATGTAGCTGCAGTTCATTAGTTTTGAGGCCATTATAATATTTCATTGTGATGTACTCTAGAATTTCCTTATCCATTTGGAATGTTTCCAGATTTCCCCCAAGAATAGTGTTGCTATAGATCTTTTTGTACATCTTCCTAGTGCACATATGTGCAAGTTTCTCTTGAGCACATACCCAGAAATGGAATTTGGGGGTTGTAGGATAAAAGGCTATTTAATTTTATAAGATAATGCTAAATTCTTTTTCAATGAGGTTTTACCAGTTTACTCTCCCCCTGGCAATCCTGTGTATCCATACTGTCTCTAACATTTAATATCATCTTTCTTAATTTTGTCAATTAAATGGAAATCAGACACAACTCGTTATGCATTTCCTAGATATTTTCTTAAATGTTTATTGGCCATATGTGTTTAGCCTTCTGTGAGATGGTTCTTTATATCTTCTGTCCCTTTCTTTCTATCATCTTGCTTGCTCCTTTCTTACAGATTTATAGTAGTTCTCTGTATATTCTCGGTACTAATCCTTTGTTGGTCGTATGTGTTGCAAATATATATTTTTCAATCTGTAATTTATCTTTTCCTTATTGTGTGTGTAAAATACATTTTGGCACCTTCTCTATCTCTTTTGACATCGCCCCCCTCCATTTAACACTATTAACTATTCCCAGAACAGAACCAACTTGACATAGTCTTGCATTATAGTTCTTAACACATTGGCGTTTGTTCCCATGATTTCAAGGAAGCATCTATTCCACATGTGTTTGTGTCCCAGTGGTGGGTGACTATCCTGAAGGTACCAGGTTGGATTTTCACAGGGGGATTCTGAGGCCTAAGACAGTGACTTGGAAGAAATATTTCTGGGCTGGGCGACCACCGCCCTTCATCTCCTACCTGTCTACACCCACTGCTCTATGGGCAGCTGAAATATGGTTAGGATTCACATCTTATAGAACTTTTCTGAAATACAATTCCCCAGAAAGCTTTCATTTTTCTCCAAGTAGTAAAACTCTCACTTCCTGATAGTTACGGAGATAGGTTTTGTTGCCATAATGCTTTCTCTGTGTGCTGCTTTGCAATCAGAGTTTTCACCACTCAATGGATCCGTCACTGAGCAGCACATTACGGCAAACGCATATCCGTTTGCCTCTACTATTTCATAATCAAAAGGCGGGGCTACACTGAAATATTTGCTTCGTGCATGCATATCTGTTATCCGAAGGGCCTTTTAACCTAAATGGTGTGCTTTCTGTAATGTCTTCGGTTAATGAATGGGTCTGTGAGGGCCTCAGAGCGGTGCAATGTGGGAAGAACGCTATAATTTCTTTTTAACATGCAGGAATTCTGAATACGAGAAAATGCATGCCAAATTTTATTGCTTCTAAATCTGAATAATTGTATTTCTGGGCTGTGCATCTGGGTAGATAATAAAGCCACAAAACAATTTAATGAAACATATAAAAAATAAAATGACATTACTAAATATTATAATATGAAGAAACTATTTTTTGCATATTGTCACCTAATCTTTCAACCATATAGCAACAAATAATGCAACCATAATTGAAAGTTTTATTATCCATCTGAGTAAATTGAGCTCAAATTTACCTTGTTCTCGTTAGTTGGTGGGCAAGCCTGTTGGGGTTACTGACAGGATTTCATTTTCGTGGTGGATTATTTTTTTCTCCTTTTCTATGGAATCTAAAGTGGTCAATAAATAGCCCTGCTGCTTAATCGATTCTGAACTCAGCTCTTCAGAAGCCACTCCTTGGCCCTATGACCTGTGCTGGCAGCCAGCCCTGTGTCTGCTGAGTTTCAGAAACTGGCTCCGCATATCATGAGGCTTTCCTGGTCTTAAAGCCCCACAGACACACCAAGGATCCAAAGCCTTTTACTCTCTGCGGCACGCCATGTTCCAGTCATACTCTATTCCTGCAGCCCTGTATCTATGGCAGGAGTTTCATTGTGTTTCTTGAGCATGGACTGGAAATATGTTGACTAGTGTTGGCCTACCCAAAAGATTTCTCATTCCATTTTTTCAAAGGTCCTTGAGCCATCTCATGGCATGGGATAGGGTCAGAGCTGTACTGCAGGAAGAACCCACTGGTATTTCTGATCTTGAGACCCTCCAGTAGCCTGCACTGATGGAACTGAGGCCTCTGAATTTTCAGGGTGTGCCTTGGGCATGGGGGATGCCAAGACTTGGGGAAAAGATGGCACATCTTTGTGGGAAAATCTCTACTGATTTCAGTAGTAATCTTTGGTTATGTTAATTATAAAATATTCAGTTTTTTCCTGGAGGCTCGATTTGGAGAATCTTGGCTGTTTCTCTGCTTCTGAGTCCGCTGCAGTGGGCCTCTTGACTGTCCAAGTCGTGGATAGGTCCATGGGAGACAGGATGCTTCTTCATCAGGCAGACTATGGGACATCTCACTGCGAGAAAGCCCAGGCCCCAGGCCTCATCACCCTTCTTTCTTACTCCTGGGATGCCTTTCATCCTCTTCACCTGTAGGAGAGAGTAAAATTATACAAGTGGTACTTCCAGAACTGTTCTCCCTTTACAGAAGCCGGGAATGGAGTCTGACCCTATTCCATTAGAGTCATTTTTTCCCTCAGGGATCTTGCCCTCCTTCCTGCCATTTAGCTTAGGTTAGTCCTGGTCTAGATCATCTGTGCTCAGCTGCTCTGCCGTGTCTGACTTTTTGTGACCCATGGACTGTAGCCTGCAAGGCTCCTCTTTCTATGGACATCTCCAGGCAAGAATACTGGAGTGGGTTGCTATTTCCTCCTCCAGGGGAATCTTCCCAACCCAGGGACTGAACCTGCATCTCTTGCATTGCAGACAGTTTCTTCACCTGCTGAGCCATCAGTTCCATGCTTCAAGGAGATGGGGCTGGGGATTATCCGTCTATTTCCTCCTGAAGCCCTGATGTGCTTATGTAGACATACCCAGACCCTTATCTTCAACCTCCAGCTGCAAATACAAAAGAGTGAGTCGGGGGCGGAGACCCAGCATCTCTGGCTTTACTGCGGCTGAATTCATCACCAGTTCCCTCCACATACTTCTCTCCAGGCAGAGCGAATCCCTGGGGGCACACTGGTTATGCTTTCCATCAGCACACAAGTCCTCAGCTTTTTGAAGTCCCACTAGGATTAAGAAAGCCTCATCACCCCAAAACCCCACACTCTGTTGACAGCAAGTCATGGTGATACTTTGGAGAAATTGTTTTCAAAGGAGACTTAAAAGAATATATGCTGCTTGCTGTGTGCCAACCTTTCTGACTCATCCTCAGATTCTGGAGGGAAATGGAGGTAACCAGGAAAGGTGAGATGGAGAAGACTCTTTACTTTCTCTTGCCCTTTGTGTAATTCAGTGTAACACTTTGAAAATAGTGGATTGGGCCAATCTTAATTTGCCTAGTAGCTCCTTGGGGGGACAGTATATGCTTCTCACTGCCCCAGTGGAGGGACAGCTACAGTCCTGACATCTCCCTAGGCTCCCTTGCCTGGGTTGGGGATGGAGATGAGAAGCTGGAAGCATGGGGATGGAAGATGCTGAGCTCAGGCTTTGCTCACCCCCTGCTCAGATGCAGCTGGTCTATGGGATTCTAATCCATACATTCTCACCATGGTGTGCAGGGCAGGGCAAAACAGAGCTCGTGTGGCTGTGGGAGCTCAAATTTAGGTGTGAAGGGCTGACCAGCCCCCTTGGCCACAGAGCTGAGCTATGTCAATTTTCTGTTTTTGACCCGTATGGCTCTGAGGGGACAAGGAGGAAAGATTGAGACTGATGTGCCTGATACTGTGATGGAGGAGGAAAAGATCCCAAATTAAAGTTGGGAAGCAAAGCTCAACAGCAGCATCATTCTTTTAGAAACACATTTTTTTTGAATTGTGTTTTTTTAAACTGAGGTAAAATGCACATAAAAATTACCACCTTAACCATTTTAAAGTGTACAGTTCAGTAGTCTTAAATGCATTCACATTGTTGTGGAACCAAAGTCCCTAACTCTTTTCATCTCGCAAAACTAAAACTCCATACCCATTAAATAATTCCCCATTTCCCCTTCTCTCCATCCCTGGACAACTATCCTTTTATTTCCTGTAACTATGAGTTTGACTCCTCTAGATACCTCATATAAGTGGAAGCATACAGATTTATCATTTTATGATTGACTTATTTCACTTAGCATCGTATTCTCAAGATTCATTCAGGTGGTAGCTGTGTCAGAATTTCCCTTCTTTCTCAGGCTAGATAATATCCCATTGTTTATCCTTTTGTTTATCCATCCATCCGTCAAAGAACACTTGGGTTGTCTTTACCTTTTGGCAGTTGTGAATAATACTGCTATGAAAAGGATATACAATATTTCTTCAAGATCTTGCTTTCAATTCTTTTGGGTATATACCTAGAAGTGGGGTTGCTGGATTACATGATACTTCTATGTTGTTTGATTTTTTAAGGAACTGCCATAATGTTTTTCATAGCAATGGCACAATTTTACATTCCAAAGAACAGTGCAAGCTGGGTTCCAAATTCTCTGTACCGTTGCATCTGTTTTAATACTTGGAAATAGCCATTCTAATGGGTGTGAAGTGATAATGTCATTGTGGTTTTGATTTGCATTTCCCTAATGATTAGTGATACTGAGTATCTTTCCATGTGCTTATTTGTCATTTGAGTATTTTCTTTTAAGAAATGTCTATTCAAGCCCTTTGTCTATTTTTAATCATTTTTTTTCAGTTGTAGGAGTTCTTTATATATTATAGATATTAATCTATTATCAGATATATGATTTGCAAATATTTTCTCTCTTTCTGGTGAATTGCCTTTCCACTCCATCTATTATGCCTTTTGACGAACAGTTTCAAATTTTTATATAGTCCAATTTGCCAACAAAGGTCCATCTAGTCAAGGCTATGGTTTTTCCTGTGGTCATGTATGGATGTGAGAGTTGGACTGTGAAGAAAGCTGAGCGCTGAAGAATTGATGCTTTTGAACTGTGGTATTGGAGAAGACTCTTGAAAGTCCCTTGGACTGAAAGGAGATCCAACCAGTCCATTCTAAAGGAGATCAGTCCTGGGTGTTCTTCGGAAAGAGTGATGCTAAAGCTGAAACTCCAGCACTTTGGCCACTTCATGTGAAGAGTTGACTCATTGGAAAAGACCCTTATGCTGGGAGGGATTGGGGCAGGAGGAGAAGGGGACGATCGAGGATGAGATGGCCAGATGGCATCACCGACTCGATGAACATGAGTCTGAGTGAACTCCGGGAGTTGGTGATGGACAGGGAGGCCTGGTGTGCTGCGATTCATGGGGTCGCAAAGAGTCAGACACGACTGAGTGACTGAACTCAACTGAACTGAATTTATTTTTCTCTATTTTTATTGTCTGTGCTTTTTTTATCCATTGCCAAATTAGATGTCATTAAGTTTTCCCCTATATTTTCTTTCAGTAGTTCTTATGTTTAGGTTTTTGATCCATTTTGAGTTGCTTTTATATGGTGCAAGGTAAGGGTACAACTTCATTCTTTTGCATGAGGATATCCAGTTTTCCCAGGTTTATTTGTTGAAAATCATTTAATCATATAAGTGAGAATTTATTTCTGGGCTCTGTATATGATTACATTGGTTTATGTGGCTTTTTATGCCAGTACTGCACTGTTTTGATTACTGTGGCTTTGTAATTCATTTTAAAATATGGAAATATGAGATCTTAAACTTCATCAAGATTTTTTTGTTGTTGTTCATTCAAGCTCCCTTCAAATTGCATATGGATTTTTGGATGAATCTATTTCTGCACCATTGTAATTTTGATAGAGATTGCGTTAAAGTTGTAGTTTGCTTTGGGTAGTATGAATCTCCTAACTATGTTAAGTCTTGCAATTGATGAATACAGGATGCCTTTCCATTTATTTGTACTTGCTTTAATTTTTTTTAGGAATGCTCTGTAGTTTTTAGTGTATGAATCTATCATTTTCTTAGTCAAGTTTATTCCTAAGCATCTAATACTTTTTGATGCTATTATAAATGGAATTTTTCTTAATTTGTTTCTTTTGGGGGGGTCATTGTTAATGTATAGAAATGCAAGTGATTTTAGTGTGTTGATTTTGTATTTTCGAACTTTACCGAATGTGATTATTATCTCAAATAGGCTTTTCCTGTGTGGAACATTTAGGGTTTTCTAGCATATTGAAAAGCAGAGACATCACTTTGTCAACAAAGGTCCATCTAGTCAAGGCTATGGTCTTTCCAGTGGTCATGTATGGATGTGAGAGTTGGACTATAAAGAAGGCTGAATGCTGAAGAATTGATGCTTTTGAACTGTGGTGTTGGAGAAGACTCTTGAGAGTCCCTTGGACTGCAAGGAGATCCAACCAGTCCATCCTAGACAAAATCAGTCCTGAATATTCATTGGAAGGACTGATGCTGAAGCTGAAATTCCCATACTTTGGCCACCTCATGTGAAGAGCTGACTCATTTGGAAAGACCCTGATGCTGGGAATGATTGGGGGCAGGAGGAGAAGGGGTCGACAGAGGATGAGATGGTTGGATGGCATCATCAACTCAATGGACATGGGTTTGGGTGAGCTCTGGGAGTTGGTGATGGACAGGGAGGCCTGGCGTGCTGTGATTCATGGGGTCGCAAAGAGTTGGACAAGACTGAGTGACTGAACTGAACTAAACATGTAAATAAGTTTTAGAAACTTTTAGACAAATAGCTTTTACTTCAGTCCTCCAAGAGGTTTTCTTACCTCTCACCTACTTTTCCTCCTGGTACCCATGAGGTGCTTTCTTTGTGTCTAGTCATGCCACCTGTCTGATTAACCAATTTCAGTGACTCCAGTGTCTTTCTGGTAATCTCAGGGAAATGCCCCAACTCCTGAGTGGGGTTTGAAAGGCCCCTCATGATCTGGTCTTGGCTCCAGAGGCCTGAACATGCTTCTTTGAACATGCTTGCTTGTTACAGGACCTTTGTACTGTTTTGCTCTGGCTGAATGCCTACCATCTCTCTGACCCCTATCTCAGGCTCACTCTGTGGGTCAGAAAGCCTTTTGACCTGATATACCTGGGTTAGGAAACCATGGCACATGGCTCCATGGGAACCTGTGTTTTATCCCATGGTATATCCACAGAGTATTTTGGTTGCTTATTTCTGTGTATTTCCCAACTAGACTGTGGTGTTTGCATACAGGGGACTGTGACTTACTCCCTAGTGTATCCTCAGTGCCCAGCACAATTATAGCCACAGAGAAGGTACTCAGGAAGGACATACAGTATGCAGCTTTGGAGAGGAAGATTCCATTCTCTGAGGGAAAGAAGGCAGGTCAGCCTGGAAGTGAGAGGAGCTTCTGGGGGCAGATTTCCCTTTCTAATCAATTAAGGTTAGAATAATTATAAGTACTTCATATAGCCCACATCAAACCAAATCCATGCAAATAATATCCCATGCAAATAATGTTTATTGAGGGCTTCCCTGGTGGCTCAGATGGTAAAGAATCTGTCTGAAAAACAGATCCAGATTCTATCTCTGGATGGGGAAGATCCTTGGAGTAGGAAATGGCAACCCACTCCAGTATTCTTGTCTAGAGAATTTCATGGACAGAGGAGCCTGGATGGCTACAGTCCATGGGATCACAAAGAGTTGGACACAACTGAACGACTAACACGCGCACACACACACACACACATACACACAATGTTTATTGAGCAAATACTACAATCCTGTTCCTGTTAGCACACCAAGCTGGAAATGGGTAAGAAAAGGAGAAATATTTACCTAGAAATTGATTAGGGTGAAACATCCTAGAGAAGAAAGCAAGGACACAATACATAGGGAATGCAGAATTCAAGAAATTGTGTGTGTGTGGGGGGCGCCTAAGATGGCGGAGGAATAGGACGGAGAGACCACTTTCTCCCGCACAAATTCATCAAAAGAACATCTCAACACAGGGTAAATTCTACAGGGCAGCTTCTGAATGTGAGCAGAGGACATAGGACGTCCAGAAAAGCAGAACATTGTCTTCAAAAACAGGTAGGAAAAACACAGAAGAAGAAAAGAGAAACAAAGAAGGTGGGGAGGGAGCTCCATCCCGGGAAGGGAGTCCTGTCCTGGGAAAAGAGTTTTAAAGGGAGAGAAGTTTCCAAACGCCGGGAAGCACTCTCGCTGCTGAATCTGTGGCGAGTCTTGGAGGCACATGGCAGGGAGGAAAAATGAATGGTGATTGAGACCAGCAGGTTGCGAGCCCAACGGTGATTCCCCCGGCGGAGAGGCAGAGCAGACGCCTGCATCCGCCACTAGCAAGGGAGGGCTGGGCAANTGCAGGAGTTAGTGATGGACAGGGAGGCCTGGCGTTCTGCAATTCATGGGGTCGCAAAGAGTCGGACACGGCTGAGAGACTGAACTGAAGTGAACTGAACTGAACTGCATATTAAGAAAAGTGAAGATATTTGATATTTAGTACATTATATAGACTAATATAATCTGTATGTTATTTGAAACGTATGCTCTGTTTTTCAAGAAATAAAGCATTGATACAAAATATATTCTCTGTGTGACAAAATAATTATGGATGATTTAATTTCCCATTTATCAAATAAGGAGAATGAAGACATTTCATTCAAGTCACTAAGTTGACTCTTGGTTCTTTTCCCCCATTTGTTGTTGTTTCTTTGTTGCTAGGTTATGTCCAACTCCTTTGAAACCCCATGAACTGTAACTCACCAGGCTCCTCTGTTCATGGGATTCCCAAACAAATCTTTCTCCAGGGGATCTTCCAGACCCAGGGGTCAGACCCTCGTCTTCTTCTTTGGCAGGTAGATTCTTTACTACTGAACCACCAGGGAAGCCCTTCCTTTTTTATATTAGGTGGGAGAGCCTATATTTCTACCCTCATATGTAATTAATACACTGAAAATAAAGTGTGACTTTTATCCAGGGCTATCACTTTATAATCCACTTATTTAATAGATTCTAATGTATTCTTTACTACTGAACCACCAGGGAAGCCCTTCCTTTTTTATATTAGGTGGGAGAGCCTATATTTCTACCCTCATATGTAATTAATACACTGAAAATAAAGTGTGACTTTTATCCAGGGCTATCACTTTATAATCCACTTATTTAATAGATTCTAATGTGTGAAGAGTTGACTCATTGGAAAAGACCCTGATGCTGGGAGGGATTGGGGGCAGGAGGAGAAGGGGACGACAGAGAATGAGATGGCTGGATGGCATCACGGACTTAATGGACGTGAGTCTGAACTCTGGGAGTTGGTGATGGACAGGGAGGCCTGGCGTGCTGTGATTTACAGGGTCGCAAAGAGTCGGACACGACTGAGACTGAGCGACTGAACTGAACTGAATGTGTCTACAAAAGAGAACAATGTATAAACTTAACCAAACTAGAAGACACCTTTTTTTTTTTTTGGGGGGGGGGTCTATTTACTGCTTGAATTCAGTGATGTAATATGGCTTCATGTACCTTTGAGAATACAGTTACCAAGTACAGAGGTGATTTAGCATTTTCCCAATTCACATCTAGTGCAATATTTAAGAAGTTTTTATCTAATTGAACACATTAGAACAAATTTAATAAAAAGTGTTCTTGTAAATGCTTCAACGGCCTGATGGGAGACAAGCTAGACAGGAAGTAAAGTGAACAACATTCCGGTTTGTCTCTTCAGGCTAAGAAGTCATTTGCAAGATGTTTTGACTGCTGAGATGTCAGCCATAATCAATCTTAGAGAGAGAATGGAGCTGCAAGTGGGTGAGATAATGTTCAAATACATTGAAAAATGACTAGTCATAATAAAAAGTAATGGATCTCACTGCCTTGCCTTGAAAGGATTTAGAGAACATTTGAGTTCACAAATGATACATTTCTACCTAATTTGAGAAATATAATCAATGTAGTTATGGAATACAGTCATCACCCTCCAGAAATGTGTGTTTCTACCCTAGATACCTTAGTTTCAGGAGAGAACACATAGTGTACTGAAATCCACTAAAGATGAAATGTCTTGATTCTTAATTAAAATGCAAAAATGATATAAGTATGTATGCAGGTTTCCCTATATCTCTTTTAACAATAATGTTATGTTACTCCTTTAATGCTTACTTAAAGTTTCTTGATTAAGTAGACTATACCCTGGAAGTTATAAAGGCAATATGTCCCTATTGTAGATAAAGCAGGGCAAAGACAATACAACTTGCCTATTTCTCTGATATGGAAAGGACAGAGGCCATTCAAAATATAAGTATTTAAACTTTTATGACATTCAAGTGTTTAAACCCCTATATCTGGATTTGAATAAAGATGTTTCACAGCACAGACATCACTCTCCTCTTTCACTTTCATAGTTATGGATTAATTTCTGACTCAGCTACAGTTTGAGGATGCTTAATTACATATTAAAAATGGTCTACTATAGATAGTGATCATGGTTAGTCACTGGAACTTTCTAGATATATTCCATTCAGTTATGCTCTAAGGACAAATACTTGAGGATAGACAGGTTGGGATATGGTGGGAGTTGGGAAAGAGGAGAAAGAAGGTAAGTGGTTCGTTATCTTTCCTTTCCTTCCATTTCCTCTGAAATGTCTTAATTATAGACTCAAGTCACTCTGCTTACCCTACCCCTGTCTATAAAAGGACAGAGGGATCTATTGTAAGTGATAGATAACACTAAAGCACACATTAATATATCTTTTTCTGAGAATTAATGGAGGTCTTCATTGTTGAATCTTGTCCTAAAGTATCATATGTTAAAGAAAATCACTAGTAAACTTTTAAGTTTGAAAATATCAGTGTTAATGCTCCCATTTGTAGTGGCAAAGCTAAGTCAATAATTGTCTTTATATGTCTTACAAATGAAACTTATTTATGGTCCTACTGTCCACAAAGGAGAAGGTAATTAGTGCATTTTCTTTCCCCATAGCAAGTCACTAGACTACTTTCTGAGAAACAAATATATAAGAATTGTCTTACATTGGTATCCTTTCTTTTGATCCCATTAAATGTAGATGTTCCTAAAATTTGTTACATTTTTAGTTTATTAAATGAATGCAGTTTTTTTTTAACCTTTTGTTAATTTCTATATACATTTATATTCCTTTGGTCATTTCAGAATTTTTTAGGGGAGAGGGTTTCAGAGATTGAGTTAAGGAAGGACACTTTTTTTTTTTTTTTTTGTCTTTTTTACTTAGATTTTTTTTTGGGGGGGGGAGGGGAGGAGCAGGGAGACACTGTGTCTCCAAGTCTACATTACATAGAAATTAAGAGATGTGAAACTTGAAGTAATTAATTTGAAATCACAATCCAAGCAATCTCATTTGTAAAATGGGCTAGAAACCAAAACTTGCAGAGTTAATGGATAATGATGATTGTGAAAGAACTTTGCAAACTAGACTGTTACTCAAATTGAGACTTATCTTCCTTGCCTACTGATTTCATGATAAAACATTATTTAAAAACTGTAAGCTTACTGTTTTAAGAACACACCTTTGTACAACAAATACAATTAATCGTGGTTCAGCAAGATACACCAGAAGGAAATGAATTCTGAGGTCAAGACCTGACTTCAAATTGCATTTTGACTACTTAACTATCTGCCTATTTGACAATATAATACACTCTAACACTTGGTTTATTCATTTATAGAACTAAGATAACAATAAACTTCATGTCTTGAGATTAAGTTAGATAATATACAGAATACCCCATCCATGGACTTCTCCAGGCAAGAATACTGGAGTGAGTAACCAGTCCCTTCTCCAGGGGATCTTCCCAACCAAGGAATCAAGACTGAGTCTCCTACATTGCAGGCAGGTTTTTTTTTTTTTTTCTTTTTTAACCATCTGAGCCACCAGGGAAGCCCTTTATAGATTAGGAAAACAATAAACTCCATGAAGTCTTGAGATTAATTTAGAGAATGTGCAGAGTACCCCTGTCATATATTTCTGTTTCATGAGCATAACATACTCAGATGCTTAGATTAGCAGTGTGAGCATAATATATTTTTAACAATAAGTACAAAAGCATTAGTGTGGTCATGTGGAGAATTTAGAAATATTAATTAGCAAGCAAATCACAGGAAACTTTCAATAATGGAATTTCAGATACTTAGAAAAAGAGATTAATGTGTGTATTTATAAAAAAATTATACTCCTTCAAGTTTATACTGTAATTATTTTCCCTTTTAAGGTTTAGCAATATATTGATTCAAGTTGAATATGAATATTGACAATTGTGGTTTTACAAATAGAATATTTCTACCCAAGGAGAAAAGAGAGAAAAAAATAGTTTTAGAATTTCATTATTGCTGTGCAACATAGAAATACATTTCTGTAGTTATGAGATTCCATAATGAATCATTGCAAGCGTTGACTGAAAATAATTTGTGAATATAATAAGCAGGATGAGTGCTTTTAGGAAAGAAGGTATTGAAGTATGACCTAAATATTTTACTTCAGGGTACTTTTTCATCCCTTCTAAGAGGGTAGGATACAAAAAGTAATGAAATACATTATTAAAGATCAAGGCAAATAATTATTTTTAATACCTTTATGTAGTGTTCATTATAAAAAATGAACATTATGTACAAATTAGTACTTAAGATTAATTATTTTGGCCTGAGCTTTCTGTTATTCCAATAAAAAACAAAATATATATTTCTCCCTTCTTTTTTCAGACAATAAAATAAATACACATTTGAGATAATATTGATGCTGCTTATGGAAAACTACACATGAATAGCTAATAGAATGGATTTTTAAGAGCACCATGTAGAAAATCATATAATTTGCATTTTCCCTAAGAAATGCTTACTAAATTTTAACTTAAAAAAATTCTTGAAACTATATCTTCATTCTTTCTTGCTCATGCTACACTCTTTGCCCATGTTGAAATTCAGTGCTTGAAGTTTTGGTCAGCTTTTCTTTTGTAATACTGTACGTTTCTTGATGCTTTTGAACTGTGGTGTTGGAGAAGACTCTTGAGAGTCCCTTGGACTGCAACGAGATCCAACCAGTCCATTCTGAAGGAGATCAGCCCTGGGATTTCTTTGGAAGGAATGATGCTAAAACTGAAGCTCCAGTACTTTGGCCACCTCATGCGAAGAGTTGACTCATTGGAAAAGACCCTGATGCTGGAAGGGATTGGGGACAGGAGGAGAAGGGGACGACCGAGGATCAGATGGCTGGATGGCATCACGGACTCCATGGCCGTGAGTCTGAGTGAAGTCTGGGAGTTGGTGATGGACAGGGTGCTGCGATTCATGAGGTCGCAAAGAGTCGGACATGACAGCGACTGAACTGAACCTTTCTTGTTCTTCCTCTAATTCTGTGATCATGTATCAAAGTCTCTTTCACTAGTAGATCGTCCACAGTATAAATGTGCCCAACCACTGGTCATCGTTCTCTTCTCATCAATCTCATGTAATTCCTTACCTGCATATAGTTAATTGTAGAAATGTATTTCTTGATTATAGAATTATTTTTTTCTAGATTCAGCTCAGAAAATATTCTAGAGTTTTACAACAATAGATCCATAAATTTGCTTTATAGTTACTAAACACCTTTCCTATAAAATCAATGCTTTGGTAATCTTGGTAATTTGGTAAGTGATTTTCCAGAAAAAGAACATTTAAAAAAATCTAACTCTTTTGGTCCTTGGACATCCAGTTAATTGCCTTGTTCTCTTATAATTTCTTTCCTATTATTCTCTTCTAATTTCTCTGTTTACTAATACTGTAAATTGCACATTTAGATGATTAATTTTCAGGCTTTTTTTTTAATTTAAATGTACTTCTATAGTTATCCTAAACACTACATCTCTCATGCTGTGTTCAGTTCAGTTCAGTTGCTCAGTCGTGTCAGACTCGAGCAACCCCATGAATTGCGGCACATCAGGCCTCCCTGTCCATCACCAATTCCTGGAGTTCACCCAAACTCTTGTCCATTGAGTCTGTGATGACATCAAGCCATCTCATCCTCTGTCGTCCCCTTCTCCTCCTGCCCCCAATCCCTCAGAGTCCCATCAGAGTCTTTTCCAGTTAGTCAACTCTTCACATGAGGTGGCCACAGTATTGGAGTTTCAGTTTTAGCATCAGTCCTTCCAATGAACACCCATGGCTGATCTTTAGAATGGACTGGTTGGATCTCCTTGCAGTCCAAGGGACTCTCAAGAGTCTTCTCCAACACCACAGTTCAAAAGCATCAATTCTTCAATGCTCAGCCTCTTTCACAGTCCAACTCTCACATTCATACATGACCACTGGAGAAACGATAGCCTTGACTAGACGGACCTTTGTTGGCAAAATAATGTCTCTGTTTTGAATATGTTATCTAGGTTGGTCATAACTTTCCTTCCAAGGAGGAAGTGTCTTAATTTCATGGCTGAAATCACCATCTGAGGCGATTTTGGAGCCCCCCAAAATAAATTCTGACACTGTTTCCACTGTTTCCCCATCTATTTCCCATGAGGTGATGGGACCAGGTGCCATGATCTTAGTTTTCTGAAGTTGAACTTTAAGCCCACTGTTTCTCTCTCCTCTTTCACTTTCATCAAGAGGCTTTTTAGTTCCTCTTCACTTTCTGCCATAAGGGTGGTATCATCTGTATATCTGATGTTATTGATATTTCTCCTGGCAATCTTGGTTCCAGCTTGTGCTTCTTCCAGCCTAGCATTTCTCATGATGTACTCTGCATATAAGTTAAATAGGCAGGGTGACAACTTATAGCCTTGAAGTACTCCTTTTCCTATTTGGAATCAGTCTGTTGTTCCATGTCCAGTTCTAACTATTGCTTCCTGACCTGCATACAGGTTTCTCAAGAGGCAGGTCAAGTGGTCTGGTATTCTCATCTCTTTCAGAATTTTCTACAGTTTATTGTGATCCACACAGTCAAAGGCTTTGGCATAGTCAATAAAGCAGAAGTAGATGTTTTTCTGGAACTCTCTTGCTTTTTCCATGATCCAGCAGATGTTGGCAGTTTGATCTCTGGTTCCTCTGCCTTTTCTAAAACCAGCTTGAACATCTGGAAGTTCACAGTTCACATATTGCTGAAGCCTGGCTTGGAAAATTTTGAGCATTACTTTACTAGCATGTGAGATGAGTGCAATTGTGCGGTAGTTTGAGCCTTCTTTGGCATTGCCTTTCTTTGAGATTGGAATGAAAACTGACCTTTTCCTATATTCAGTTCAGTTCAGTCGCTCAGTTGTGTCCGACTATTTGCGACTCCATGAATCGCATCACGCCAGGCCTCCCTATCCATCACCAACTCCCGGAGTTCACTCAGACTCACGTCCATCAAGTCAGTGATGCCTTCCAGCCATCTCATCCTCTGTCATCCCCTTCTCCTCCTGCCCCCAATCCCTCCCAGCATCAGAGTCTTTTCCAATGAGTCAACTCTTCACATGAAGTGGCCAAAGTACTGGAGTTTCAGCTTTAGCATCATTCCTTCCAAAGAAATCCCAGGGCTGATCTCCTTCAGAATGGACTGGTTGGATCTCCTTGCAGTCCAAGGGACTCTCAAGAGTCTTCTNCATCAGAGTCTTTTCCAATGAGTCAACTCTTCACATGAAGTGGCCAAAGTACTGGAGTTTCAGCTTTAGCATCATTCCTTCCAAAGAAATCCCAGGGCTGATCTCCTTCAGAATGGACTGGTTGGATCTCCTTGCAGTCCAAGGGACTCTCAAGAGTCTTCTCCAACACCACAGTTCAAAAGCATCAATTCTTCGGCGTTCAGCCTTCTTCACAGTCAACTCTCACATCCATACATGACCACAGGAAAAACCTTAGCCTTGACTAGACAGACCTTAGTCGGCAAAGTAATGTCTCTGCTTTTGAATATACTATCTAGGTTGGCCGTAACTTTTCTTCCAAGGAGTAAGCGTCTTTTAATTTCATGGCTGCAATCACCATCTGCAGTGATTTTCCTATGTTATGAAGTATCAAATACCTTGATATTCCAATTTGCTTTGATTGCTTTGCAGGCAGTTCTGTAGGTTAGACATGGAGATTCCCTATGCTTAAACACTCGGTAAGCTATTATGGGACCTCTCAGGTGACCATAGTAAAGACCCTAGTAAGAATCTTGTTGCTAATACAGGGGACTCATGAGACACAGGTTCGATCCATTGGTCAAGAAGATCCCCAGGAGGAGGAAATGGCCACCCACTCTGGTATTCTTGCCTGGAGAATCCCATGGACAGAGGAATTGATTGGGGGGGGGGGGTCGCAAAGTGCATAGGGTCACAAAGTTGGGCACAACTGGAGCAATTTAGCATCCACACACAGCCTATTATAACATATAGTGAAACATAAAAAAAACTAAGAATATAAAAATTAAATAAATTTTTGAAATTCGTTAGTAATTAAGAGTCAGACATGACTGAGCAAAACTGAACTGCACTAAATAGTTAAGATCATGACCATTCCTTAAGTTATCTAACATTGCTCAGTTCAGTCACTCAGTTGTGTCTGACTCCTTGTCACGCCATGAATTGCAGCATTCCAGGCTTCCCTGTTTATCGCCAGCTCCCGGTGTTTACTCATACTCATGTCCATCGAGTGGGTAATGCCATCCAGACGTCTCATCCCCTGTCATCCCCTTCTCCTCCTGCCTTCAATCTTTCCCAGCATCTGAGTCTTTTCCAGTGTCAGTTCTTTGCATCAGGTGGCCAAAGTATTGGAGTTTCAGCTTCAGCATCAGTCCTTCCAATGAATATTCAGGACTGATTTCCTTTAGGATGGACTGGTTGGATCTCCTTGCAGTCCAAGGGCTCTCAAGAGTCTTCTCCAACACCACAGTTCAAAAGCGTCAATTCTTTGTTGCTCATTTTTCTTTATAGTCCAACTCTCACATCCATACATAACTACTGGAAAAACTATAGCTTTGACTAGATTAACTTTGTTGACAAAGTAATATGTCTGCTCTTTAATATGCTGTCTAGCTGGTCATAGTTTTTTTCCAAGGAGCAAGCATCTTTTAATTTCATGGCTGCAGTCACCATCTTCAGTAATATTGGAGCCCCCCCCAAATAAAAATCTCTCACTGTTTACATTGTTCCACTGTTTCTAACATTGCTGATATTTAGTAATTTACCTGGAAAATAAGATCTTTAGTGAGTAGTCTCTGTGTAACAGGTAACAGTAAACATTTAGAAAATTCATTACAGGATAACTTAAGGAGTTTTTTTTTTTTTTTTTTGGTAGTAGTTTATTTAAGCTATTTATGAAAGTGCAAGTGTATGAGAATGACAAGTTGGTAGCAGTTAATCTGTGTGTGATACTTCACAGATCACAGCAGGTGACACTTCAACTGGGCTTCAAAGGGGTCAAATGATTAGCCACCCTGAACTGAGAAATGGTAATTGGTCACTTTCAGTTTATTTTGCTGCCAAAAGATAAAATAATAAGGAAGCCAGAGGTCATCTCCTTTGATATAATGCAAATAGAAAATTTCTGGGGCAAAAAAAGAAGCTGAAGAATGGAGACTGTATCTGAAGGAGGCATTGTGGTTCTGTCCATGAGTAGTAATATGATGTAATAATATTTTATTTGCATGGTTTTGATTAATTCTATCTTTAACTGGTATTAACTTCACAATAGGACTTCCCAGGTGATGCTAGCGGTAAAGAACCTGCCTGCCAGTGCAGGAGACTTGAGACATGGGTTTGATCCCTGGGTTGGGAAGATCCCCTGTAGGAGGGCATGGCAATGTACTCCAGTATTCTGCCTGAAGAATCCTATGGACAAAAGACCTGGTGGGCTACAGTCCATAAGGTTGCAAAGATTCAGACATACTGAATGGACTTATCACTCACACACACAGCTTCACAATATCTTACAGAAATATTTAAAGGTTTCTGTCATGTGGATGGTAAATTTTCAAAAGTGACATTGATTTTGTGTCCATTGTAGTTGTTTTACATAATTGCTCTCCCTTTCTGAAATATTTCCTTTGTGGAGAGAGTAAATTAGTCAATAAAATTATTGCTATTTATTAATAGAGTTAATTAAGAAAGGGTTATATTCAGGTTAAATATAAGTTAAAAATGTGAACATACTTTTCCAATAGAAACAACTCTGTATTCTAGAGAAAAAGTTAAATTTATTTTAGGTAAAGGTTAGTCATTATATTCACTGCTATTTTTAAACCACTGGAGGTTCCAGGAGCTTAAACATGCATTATGCTTTGTAGTTTGCTCCACTTAGTGCTGCCAAGGTACTAAAAAGAAAACTTTTATTAATAGTTAAAATTCTCTAAAGTTACATTTTTTATTTCTGAGAATTAGGAAATAGAAATACAGAAAGCAAACTAATTGAGTTGAGAGAGTATAGTCAGGGTAACAATCTATAGGAGAAAATTCTCAAGAATTAACCAGCCATTTCTTGGCCTGAAAAGATGACTCCTAATAAAAATAGGTTCTATTTTCTGAAAACACACCCGGAATACTCTTTCTCTAATAGAGAAAGCTCAGGGAGCTGATGGCAGGGATGGAGTGGACTTTTTACAGACAGTTGTAAGTTATCAAAAGGCTGGGTCCTTTTCATGGAAACAAATAGAGGAAATATAGGGTCTTTATTGGCTGGTAAAGTATCTTTTTTTACAAAATGTATTAAATCTGGATCTTTTCTTCAAAATATTTTCTCCTTTAAAACACATTTATTTTAATCATGTACCACTTTTCCCCCCTTAGTCCTTACACCATATATGAGAGTGGTAGTATAATTGAACTTATTCTACCCTGTAAATATAGAAAAATCTATATATTTTTTGTAAATCAGACAAATCTTATTATGTATTCAAATAGATAACTTTTGGTTCAGGCTGGTTTTAGAATAGGCAGAGGAACCAGAGATCAAATTGCCAACATCTGCTGGATCATCGAAAAAGCAAGTAAGTCAGTTTGGTCTCTCGGTTGTGTCTGACTCTTTGCGACTCCACAAACCATAGCACGCCAGGCACCCTGTCCATCACCAACTCCCGGAGTTCAGCCAAATCCATGTCCATTGAGTTGGTGATGCCATCCAACCATCTCATCCTCTGTCATCCCCTTCTCCTCCTGCCTTCCATCTTTCCCAACATCAGGGTCTTTTAAAATGAGTCAGCTCTTCATATCAGGTGGCCAAAGTATCGGAGTTTCAGCTTCAACATAAGTCCTTCCAATGAACACTCAGGACTGATCTCCTTTAGGATGGACTGGTTGGATCTCCTTGCAGTCCAAGGGACTCTCAAGAGTCTTCTCCAACACCACAGTTCAAAAGCATCAATTCTTCGGCACTCAGCTTTCTTCACAGTCCAACTCTCACATCCATACATGACCACTGGAAATACCATAGCCTTGACTAGACACACTTTTGTTGACAAAGTAATGTCTGTGCTTTTTAATATGCTGTCTAGGTTGGGCATAACTTTCCTTCCAAGCAGTAAGTGTCTTTAAATTTCATGGCTGCAATCACCATCTGTAGTGATTCTGGAGCCCAGAAGTGTTCCAGAAAAACATCTATTTCTGCTTTATTGACTATGCCAATGCCTTTGACATTGGATCACAATAAACTGGAAAATTTTGAAAGAGATGGGAATACCAGACCACCTGACCTGCCTCTTGAGAAACCTATATGCTGGTCAGGAAGCAACAGTTAGAACTGGACATGGAACAATGAACTGGTTCCAAATAGCAAAAGGAGTACATCAAGGCTGTATATTGTCACCCTGTTTATTTAACTTATATGCAGAGTTCACCATGAGAAATGCTGGGCTGGTGGAAGCACAGGCTGGAACCAAGATTGCTGGGAGAAATATCAATAACCTCAGATATGCATATGACACCTCCCTTATGGCAAAAGTGAAGAAGAATTAAAGAGCCTTTTGATGAAAGTGAAAGTGGAGAGTGAAAACGTTGGCTTAAAGCTCAACATTCAGAAAACTAAGATCATGGCATCTGGTCCCATTCCTTCATGGCAAATAGATGGGGAAACAGTGGTAACAGTGACTGACTTTATTTTTGTGGGCTCCAAAATTGTTGCAGATGGTGATTGCAGCCATGAAATTAAAAGACGCTTACTCCTTGGAAGGAAAGTTATGCCCAACCTAGACAGCGTATTAAAAAGCAGAGACATTACTTTGTCAACAAAGGTCTGTCTAGTCAAGGCTATGGTACTTCCAATGGTCATGTATGGATGTGAGAGTTGTACTGTGATGAAAGCTGAGCACTGAAGAATTGATGCTTTTGAACTGTGGTGTTGGAGAAGACTCTTGAGAGTCCCTTGGATTGCAAGGAGATCCAACTAGTCCATCCTAAAGGAGATCAGTCCTGGGTGTTCATTGGAAGGACTGGTGTTGGAACTGAAACTCTAATACTTTGGCCACCTGATGTGAAGAGCTGACTTATTTTTTTTATTTAATTTATTTTTATTTATTTAGTTTGTTTTGCTTTACAATACTGTATTCTTTTTGCTACACATCAACATGGATCAGCCACGAGTGTACATGAACTCCCAATCCCGACACCCACCTCCCCCCTCCTGCCCCACACCCGCTCTCTGGATTATCCCCGTGCATCAGTCCCAAGCATCCTGCATCCTGCATCAAACCTGGACTGGCGATTCATTTCACTTATGATATCACACATGTTACACTGCCACTCTGCCAACCCATCCCACCCTCTCCCTCTCCTACAGAGTCCAAAAGGCCGTTCTATACATCTGTGTCTCCTTTGCTGTCTTGCGTACAGGTTTATCATTACCATCATTCTAAATTCCATATATATGTGTAAGTATACTGTATTGGTGTTTTTCTTTCTGGCTTACTTCACTCTGTATAATTGGCTCCAGCGTCATCCACCTCATTAGAACTGATTCAAATGTATTCTTTTTAATAGCTGAGTAATACTCCATTGTGTATATGTACCACAGCTTTCTTATCCATTCATCTGCTGATGGACATCTAGGTTGCTTCCATGTCCTGGCTATTATAAACAGTGCCGCAATGAACATTGGGGTACACGTGTCTCTTTCAATTCTGGTTTCCTTGGTGTGTATGCCCAGCAGTGGGATCGCTGGATCATAAGGCAGTTCTATTTGCAATTTTTTAAGGAATCTCCACACTGTTCTCCATAGTGGCTGTACTAATTTGCATTCCCACCAACAGTGTAAGAGGGTTCCCTTTTCTCCACACCCTCTCCAGCATTTATTGCTTGTTGACTTTTGGATCGCAGCCATTCTGACTGGTGTGAAATGGTACCTCATTGTGGTTTTGATTTGCATTTCTCTGATAATGAGTGATGTTGAGCATCTTTTCATGTGTTTGTTAGCCATTCGTATGTCTTCTTTGGAGAAATGTCTATTTAGTTCTTTGGCCCATTTTTTGATTGGGTCATTTATTTTTCTGGAGTTGAGCTGCATAAGCTGCTTGTATATTTTTGAGATTAGTTGTTTGTCAGTTGCTTCATTTGCTATTATTTTCTCCCATTCCGAAGGCTGTCTTTTCACCTTGCTTATAGTTTCCTTTGTTGTGCAGAAGCTTTTAATTTTAATTAGATCCCATTTGTTTATTTTTGCTTTTATTTCCAGTATTCTGGGAGGTGGATCATAGAGGATCCTGCTGTGATTTATGTCAGAGAGTGTTTTGCCTATGTTCTCCTCTAAGAGTTTTATAGTTTCTTGTCTTATGTTTAGATCTTTAATCCATTTTGAGTTTATTTTTGTGTATGGTGACTTATTTTAAAAGACCCTGATGCTGGGAATGATTGAGGGCAGAAGGAGAAGGGGATGACAGAGGATGAGATGGTTTAATGGCATCATTGACTCAATGGACATGAGTTTGGGTGAACTCCGGGAGTTGGTGATGGACAGGGATGCCTGGCGTGCTGTGTTTCATGGAATCGTAAAAAGTTAGACATGACTGAGTAATTGAACTGAACTGAACTGGGTACATATATTTTACTTATACTATCCAATAATGTTACTATAATTTAAAAATCACATATAATCCTGTGATCCTGTAACCAATCTTAATTTAGCAAAATATTATATATATATATGCATTACATACAGATTTTTTACCATCTGAGCCACCAAGGAAGCCCCATACACACACATGTGTGCACACACATATATGTGGTAATAAATGTGTACTTGGAGAAGGAAAACACTGTGGCAAATAATTTTATGATATTATTTATGATATAAATTTATGATATATAAAGTATATATATGTATATCATTATATAGTATATATCTATACTATCTATCTGTTTATATCTATCTATCTATTTATAGAGAGAGAGGTAGTCATAGTTAAAAGATCATGCAAAGACAAATATCTTGACCACACTTACAATTTAAGGAAAGAACTAAGAAACAAGTGCAGTGTTCCTCCTTCATGCATATCATCTACTGATAGTTTTAAAACAGTACTTTCTATATTATATTGGGGATAATTAGTTAACATGTCTTCTCTTGTAACTTATGTATAACACTATTGCATACTCAAGGGTTAAATTTTTTAGTTTTGTATTTTTGTTAAAAAGCTTTATTAATTAAATGTTAGTATGTAATACATGCATAACTTTGGAAAGCTCATTTTTACATTTCTTCATTTTTTAAGTGTCCAAACCTAATGTTATCTAACTCTGCTTACTCATTTAAATATTTGACATTTTTTAGTATTTTGGCAAGATTTTCAACTATGCACTCTCAGTTCTTCAAATTTCTGTATGCAAAACAACTGGAGTCAAATATAGGAGCTATTCTCTAATATTTCTTATTAATGGATTAATTTGTGATTCATTAGCTAAACTGAATTATTTTTTAAAAATTCATATAAGTCATTTATTACCATGTAAAGTTTAATTATTAGTAAACTCTTTTCCCTATTACTCTATTTCACACATACTCAACAGTTATGCTTTGATTACACACTACTGACAGGAAATTCTTAATGGAGTGCTACAGTCTTTGTACTAACTTTAGTTCAGGACTATTATTTCAAAGATGTGTGTGTTTATGTCTGTGCATATCTTTGTGTGTGTCTGTGTTATACACACCTGCAGTATTCATCTCCTGCTATTACATTCTCTTAAAAGATAAAGGGGATTTCTACTACAGATAAACATGTAACTATTAATCTGGTAATTATATCTGCATATTATTTTTATTGAATAATGAACCCTTAAGAAAAAAAAGCTGAAAGAAGACTAAGCCCTTATTCAAAGTGAGATGGTTAGGGCTATCTTCTACCTAACTTGACTAAATAGATGTCATCTGCCTATCTCCTTTATACCTGGCTTTTTAATATCTCCCCTAGAAGGAATGAATAGAGAAATAGACTATATTTCTAATGACTAGAATATAAACAAAGAAGAACATCTTCCATTGATCCTCTGTCTGCTAGATCAAAAGGACAAGGATTCTTTGGAACCTAGAATGTGAGAAATGTGTTCCCCTGGAATCAATGAGTAAGGAATGAAATGGCAGATGTAATTAATGTTCCTAATCAGGTTTTTGGAGAAGGCAATGGCAACCCACTCCAGTACTCTTGCCTGGAAAATCCCATGGATGGAGGAGCCTGCTAGGCTGCAGTCCATGGGGTTGCGAATTCGGGCATGACTGAGTGACTTCACTTTCACTTCCTCTTTCATGCATTGGAGGAGAAAACGGCAACCTACTCCAGTGTTCTTGCCTGGAGAATCCCAGGGATGGAGGAGCCTGGTGGGCTGCCGTTATGGGGTTGCACAGAGTTGGACACGTCTGAAGTCATCATAACTCCAAACACACAAGAGTGGACAGAGGGGAGCAGTGATTTAGGGTCTCCAGAGGCACTTAATTTTGCATATCAGTCCATGTCAGAATTAAAATAGAGAAAAGGAAAAAATTTTAACTCTGCATAAATTTTTTGTCTGCAATTTCCTTCTGGTGTCCCTATGATCTTCTATTGCTATTCTGATTGATGTCACAAGAGGGAGGAGACTACATCACTCTTAGCCTATTATTTGACCAAAAGCTCATAATGACTCTTATATTAAAAGAGCATGCCAATCACATTAAAACTCTCATTTTAGAAAAAAATTATATATTTTTAAATTATGATTTCTGGGCCAGTCTCTTCCCTCATCATAGCACAACAATATAGAAATGTTAATGGCTGTACTAGTTTGCATTCCCACCAACAGTGTAAGAGGGTTCCCTTCTCTCCACACTCTCTCCAACATTTATTGCTTGCAGACTTTTGGATGCAGCCATTCTAACTGGCATGAAATGGTACCTCATTGTGGTCTTGATTTGCATTTCTCTGATAATAAGTGATGTTGAGCATCTTTTCATGTGTTTGTTAGCCATCCATATGTCTTCTTTGAAGAAATGTCTATTTAGTTCTTTGGCCCATTTATTTTTCTGGAATTAGCTGCATAAGTTGCTTGTATATCTTTGAGATTAGTTGTTTGTCAGTTGCTTCATTTGCTATTATTTTCTCCCATTCTGAAGACTGTCTTTTCACCTTGCTTATAGTTTCCTTTGTTGTGCAGAAGCTTTTAATTTTAATTAGATCCCATTTGTTTATTTTTGCTTTTATTTCCAGTATTGTGGGAGGTAGATCATAGAGGATCCTGCTGTGATTTATGTCGGAGAGTGTTTTGCCTATGTTCTCCTCTAGAAGTTTTATAGTTTCTCCTCTTACATTTAGGTCTTTAATCCATTTTGAGTTTGTTTTTGTGTGTGGTGTTAGAAGGTGATCTAATTTCATTCTTTTACAAGTGGTTGACCAGTTTTCCCAGCACCACTTGTTAAAGAGATTGGGAAACAGTGTGGAGATTCCTTAAAAAATTGCAAATAGAAATACCATATGACCCAGCAATCCCACTGCTAGGCATACACACCGAGGAAACCAGAATTGAAAGAGACACATGTACCCCAGTGTTCATTGCAGCACTGTTTATAATAGCCAGGACATGGAAACAACCTAGATGTCCATCAGCAGATGAATGGATAAGAAAGCTGTGGTACATATACACAATGGAGTATTACTCAGCCATTAAAAAGAATACATTTGAATCAGTTCTCATGAGATGGATGAAACTGGAGCCAGTTATACAGAGTGAAGTAAGCCAGAAAGAAAAACACCAATACAGTATACTAACACATATATATATGGAATTTAGAAAGATGGTAATGATAACCCTGTATGAGAGACAGCAAAAGAGACACAGATGAATAGAACGGACTTTTGGACTCTGAGGGAGAGGGAAAGGGTGGGAGAATTTGGGAGAATGGCACTGAAACATGTATACTATCATGTAAGAAATGAATTGCCAGTCTATGTTCGATACAGGATACAGGATACTTGGAACTGGTGCACGGGGATGATCCAGAGAGTTGATATGGGATGGGAGGTGGAAGGGGGTGGTTTCAGGATTGTGAACTCATGACACCCGAGAGAGATTCATGTCAATGTATGGTAAAACCAATACAGTATTGTAAAGTAAAAGAAAGTAAAAATACTTCTTCTGGGACTTCTATAATTTGAATGTTGGAGCGTTTCATATTGTCCTGGAGGTCTCTGAGATTGTCTTCATTTCTTTTAATTCATTTTTCTTTTTTCCTTTCTGATTCATTTATTTCTATCATTCTATCTTCTATTTCACTAATCCTATATTCTGCCTCTGATATTCTACTATTTGTAGCCTCCAGAGTGTTTCTGATCTCATTTATTGCATTATTCATTATATATGGTAATGATAAACCTGTACGCAAGACAGCAAAAGAGACACAGATGTATAGAACGGCCTTTTGGACTCTGTGGGAGAGAGAGAGGGGGGATGATTTGGGAAAGTGGCAGTGTAACATGTATGATATCATAAATGAAACGAATCGCCAGTCTAGGTTCGATGCAGGATTCAGGATGCTTGGGACTGATGCACGGGGATAATCCAGAGAGAAAGTGTCGGGTTGGAGGGGGGAGGTTGGGGTCGGGATTGGGAGTTCATGTACACTCGTGGCTGATTCATGTCAATGTATAGCAAAACGAATACAGTACTGTAAAGCAAAACAAACTAAAAAATAAAAATTAATTAAAAATAAAAAAAAAAAAAAGAATGTCAATGGATATGTTTCAAAATTTCCAACTGATACATAGGTCAGCTTGCTGCATCTCACACTTGCCAGGCATACCTCCTGCCCTCAGCTTTTGCACTTGCTGTTCACTCTCCCTGAAGTGCTCTTTCACAAGATACCTGCTTGGTTCATTCCCTCACATAAAATTCTTCAGATATTTTACTCAAAATTCTCTTCAGTGAAGTCTTTCTAACCACCCATTTAAAATAACTAACCTTTCCTGATAGTCTGTATATTCATCACTGCATTTTTTCTCCAATCAGTTCAATTCAGTTCAGTTGCTCTGTCGTGTCCGACTCTTTGAGACCCCATGAATTGCAGCACTCCAGGCCTCCCGTCAATCACCAGCTCCCAGAGTTCACTCAAACTCATGTCCATTGAGTCGGTGATGCCATCCAGCCATCTCATTCTCTGTTGTCCCCTTCTCCTCCTGCCTCCAATCCCTCCTAGCATCAGGGTCTTTTCCAATGAGTCAACTCTTTGCATGAGATGGCCAAAGAATTGGAGTTTCAGCTTCAGTATCAGTCCCTCCAATGAACACCCAGGACTGATCTCCTTTAGGATGGACTAGTTGGATCTCCTTGCAGTCCAAGGGACTCTCAACGGTCTTCTCCAACACCACAGTTCAAAAGCATCAGTTCTTCGGCACTCAGCTTTCTTCACAATCCAACTCTCAGATCCATACATGACCACTGGAAAAACCATAGCCTTGATTAGACGGATCTTTGTTGGCAAAGTAATGTCTCTGCTTTTCAATATGCTATCTAGGTTGCTCATAACTTCTCTTCCAAGGAGGAAGCGTCTTTTAATTTCGTGGCTGCAGTCACCATCTGCAGTGATTTTGGAGCCCAGAAAAATCTGACACTGTTTCCACTGTTTCCCCATCTATTTGCCATGAAGTGATGGGACCAGATGCCATGATCTTCATTTTCTGAATGTTGAGCTTTAAGCCAACTTTTTCACTCTCCACTTTCACTTTCATCAAGAGGCTTTTTAGTTCCTCTTCACTTTCTGCCATAAGGGTGGTGTCATCTGCATATCTGAGGTTATTGATATTTCTCCTGGCAATCTTGGTTCTAGCTTGTGCTTCTTCCAGCCTAGCATTTCTCATGATGTACTCTGCATATAAGTTAAATAAGCAGGGTGACAACTTATAGCCTTGAAGTACTCCTTTTCCTATTTGGAATCAGTCTGTTTTTCCATGTCCAGTTCTAACTGTTGCTTCCTGATCTGGATACAGGTTTCCCAAGAGGCAGGTCAGGTAGTATGGTATTCCCATATCTTTCATAATTTTCCACAGTTTATTGTGATCCACACATCAAAGGCTTTGGCATGGTCAATAAAGCAGAAGTAGATGTTTTCTGAAACTCTCTTGCTTTTTCCATGATCCAGCTGATGTTGTCAATTTGATCTCTGGTTCCTCTGCCTTTTCTAAAACCAGCTTGAACATCTGGAAGTTCACGGGTCTCATATTGCTGAAGTCTGGCTTGGAGAGTTTTGAGCATTGCTTTACTAGCGTGTGTATTATCTTCTCCAATAATATAGTCTAAATATGTTCTTTTATTTTTGTTTCCCTCTAACAGATTTTAAACTTCAGAAATTAAAGAATTTTGTATTCTATGTTTAATACTTTGTACAGAACAGACAACACCTGTTAGTATATAACAGATAAATAATAGTTGATGAATAAAGAGTATTTTATATTTAAACTCAATATCTCAATCTTTGATTATAGCAATCTTGTCACTCCTTATCTCTTTCCATTCTTATTGCTCTCTGTTTCTTAGAATCTTCATACCCCTATAAGCTTCAGCTTTTTACAGGGCTCTACTATGCCTTCCTTTCCTTAATATTATCTACTCGATCATGTAGAATATTTTCTAATCAATATCCTCAATGCCTTCCCATCAGTGCCTATTTGGTATTCCAGGCTTGCAAATTCCAAGCCTATAAATGAGTTGAAAATTAGATTGCTAAGTGTTCTGAATAGGAAAAGGAGTATGTCAATGCTGTATATTCTCTCCCTGCTTATTTAACTTATATGTAGAATACATCATGAGAAACGCTGGACTGGAAGAAACACAAGCTGGAATCAAGATGGCTGGGAGAAATATAAATCACGTCAGATATGCAGATGATACCACCCTTATGGCAGAAAGTGAAGAGGAACTAAAGAGCCTCATGATGAAAGTGAAAGAGGAGAGTAAAAAAGTTGGCTTAAAGCTCAACATTCAGAAAACGAAGATCATGGCATCCAGTCCCATCACTTCATGGGAAATAGACAGGGAAACAGTGGAAACAGTGTCAGACTTTATTTTTGGTGGCTCCAAAATCATTGCAGATGGTGACTGCAGCCATGAAATGAAAAGACACTTACTCCTGGAAGAAAAGTTATGACCAACCTAGACAGCATATTCAAAAGCAGAGATATTACTTTGTCGACTAAGGTCCGTCTAGTCAAGGCTATGGTTTTTCCTGTGGTCATGCATGGATGTGAGAGTTGCACTGTGAAGAAGGCTGAACGCTGAAGAATTGATGCTTTTGAACTGTGGTGTTGGAGAAGATTCTTGAGAGTCCCTTGGACTGCAAGGAGATCCAACCAGTCCATTCTGAAGGAGATCAGCCCTAGGATTTCTCTGGAAGGAATGATGCTGAAGCTGAAACTCCAGTACTTTGGCCACCTCATGTGAAGAGTTGAGTCATTGGAAAAGACTCTGATGCTGGGAAGGATTGGAGGCAGGAGAAGGGGACGACCAAGGATGAGATGGCTGGATGGCGTCACTGACTCCATGGGCGTAGGACTGGGTGAACTCCAGGAGTTGGTGATGGACAGGAGGCCTGGCATGCTGCGACTCATGGGGTCGCAAAGAGTTGGACATGACTGAGCGACTGAACTGAACTGAAAGAATCAAAAAATGAAATATACATGTAGGCAAATCTTGACCCAGGAAGAGCTATAAACAAAGGAGCAATTTATGTATAAGACAAGACCCCAATCCCCCATCCTCCACATACCCTTATGGAGTTCAGCTATAGAAAATGAGAGTGAGATGTGCACACAGTGTCTGTTAGGAATATGATAGAATGTCTAAGGTACATAAAAGGAGTCTATCCCCTACCCCATACATTACATACCCTTATGGAGTTCAGCTATAGAAAAGTGAGAGTGAGGTGTGGAAATGGTGTCTGTTAAGAACATGATAGAATGTCTAAGGTGCATAAAAGGAGCCTTATCCCCTACCCATACATTATAATGTTCTCTTGGTGATAGATAGAGCATGATGCATTTAGTCCTCACTTGTCACTGTCCAAGGCTCCTTTGCTGGTCTTCTGTTGAATAACTAATTAAACAAACATTAGGATTTGAACAATCAGAGAATGGTAGTGGTTGAATTTTCCTCAGCAGAAGAGATTTCAGAATACTATCTAAGGAAAGGTCAACAGAAAAATGAGGCTTTTTCTCTGCTGTGACCAGCTTACACCTTTCTAGTTAAAATAAATTGTGGGAAACAACTGACCGTTTTACAGACCACTCCCTTAAAAACAATTCTAAATTGTATGTTTCTGCCTAAAAGTACATAGAATGTATAAATGTAAAAGAACTTTCCTGCTATTTTCCCTCACCACATTCCTTCTCATCCTGTGGAACTCAGTCACAAATAACTGAATTACTTATAATTCTTGGTAAATAACATTTTCATTGCATTTATCTTATTTTACTTAAATAATGATGTGTTTTATTTAATGAGTAGTCCTACAGCATTTGCAATGTATGAGGCACAATTCCAAGTATTTCACAAATACTAATTTATTAAATCCTTGAAATATTGCAGAAGGAAGATATTACTATATTTAGATTTTTCAAAGCAGTCCAATTTAGAAAGATTACTAAATTTTTTTCAGAATGTATAACTACAATGCATAAATACTAGAATTTAAAAGCAGGGTTTGAGGATCCTGAGTATAATTTTTAAAATGCTATTCTGCATCAGAAGGATGATATTTGGATTGACTATATTACCTAATAATCAAGCTATTACTAGAAAATTGTTATATTATACATACCTTTATTTTTATTTCATCTCATCTCTTCCCAGAAGTAACTGTTTTCTTTTTAATTAATTTTTATTTTTCAGTTTGTTTTGCTTTACAATACTATATTCATTTTGCTATACATTGACATGAATCAGCCACGAGTGTACAAGAACTCCCAATCCCGACCCCCACCTCCCCCCTCCCGCCCCACACTATCTCTCTGGACTATCCCCGTGCCTCAGTCCCAAGCATCCTACATCCTTATGAAGAAATTTGTTTTTATTAAACTTTTTCAAACATAAGCACATTAACACTTTGATCTCAGACTTCCAGCTTCTGAACATTATATTAGATATAATCTTTCTATTATTTAAGCCACTTAGTTTGCAGTACTTTGCTAAGGAAGCCTAATGAACAAATACTGAGATATAGTAATAATAAATATCTGTTGCTTTTATTGATATGTCTTTATCTTTATTGAAATGTTTATCTATCTATAGGTGTACTCACCCATCCATCAATCTATCCTATTTATCTATCAAATTGTAATGTCTTGATTACTTTATTATTAATTGTATACTGCTAAGTGAATCTAATGAACCATTATATTCTACTGTCAACTTCACAGATTTTAAAATTATAGCCTATTGTTTCTCTTAAATACATAATTTATTATATAAATTAAACTGAACATAAGCTTTTGGAATTTGCATTATTCTGTTATTTTTAATATTCATTCTCTACTTTTAGACAAGCTCAGTTTGTTTTTTTTTTCTATTCTCACAAATCAAAACTCCTAATGTTTGGACATATTTTCTATTAAACAGATATTTAAAAAATAAATTTCTGTAATTTCAGCTGGTGGTTATGTAGTAAACTATGATTTGATGATTATAGCATTTACAAATTAAGCAAAAGATTTTGTCTTTTGGGAAAGCTAAAGATGATTATGTAATTGGCTTGATTACATTTAACTATTAAAAATACTTCAGAGAGGAAAAGGGAGATAAAAGAAAGGTCCATCTGAGACAATTGATGGTAGATCTTTTTATTTTGGAACACTTTCATTGCAGAATTTTTTTAAATTAATTTTTATTGGAGTATAGTTGCTTTGCAATGTTGTATTAGTTTCTACCGTACAGCAAAGTGAATCAGCTATACGTGTGTATATATACACACGTGCATATATATATATATATGTATATATATATAAAGTTGCTTCAGTTGTATCAGACTCTTTGTGACCCTATATACTGTAGAACACCAGGCTCCTCTCTCCATGGAATTTTCCAGGTAAGAATACTGGAGTGGGTTGCCATTTCCTACTCCAAGGGATCTTCCTGATCCTGGAATTAAACCCACATCTCTTGCATATCCTGCATTGTCAAGCAGATTCTTTACCACTGTGCCACCTGGGAACCCCAATATACACCCTCACATTTTTGGAAATACTTTGTTTGACGTTAACTTCTAAAGTAAGCCATAGTTCTTCCTTTCTAAACCCCATTAACCATGGTCTCATTCCTTTCATCAACTAGTAAGTATTAAAAAGGGGCTGTGAAAATATGGATGAAAGTGAAAGTGATAGTCACTCAGTCATGTCTGACCAACTGTGAGCTCATGGACTGTAGCCTGGGAAGCTCTTCTGTCTACGGGATTTCCCAGGCAAGAATACTGGAGTGAGTAGCCATTTCATTCTCCAGGGGATCTTCCTGACCTACAGACTGAACCTGGGTTTTCTTCAATGCAGGCATATCCTTTATCATCTGAACAACCAGGGACTTCAAAAATATGGATAGGGTCCTAATTTCTGGATCAAGTAGGGTAGTACCAAGTCATGGTTTAGTGTTCATTTCTTTTGAGGTCTAGAGCAAGTGATTAACATTTCTACACCTCAGTTTCTTCAAATATAAAATGTGGGATAATGGTAAAACTACCATTTGCTTCATATAGTAATATTCACAAGTGTACATCTTNAATCGCACACGACTGAGCGAATGAACTGAACAGAATGATTTATACTGTTTCATCAAAATTAGGTTCTTTAAAACATGCAGAAAAACAGAACACACACAAAAATGTTGAGAAATTGATTCAAAGAAATCTCTCTCTAATAAAAAGGATATATTTCTTCCTGTATCTGGATTAAAAATTGATGATTTGTTACCTCCAGTTCTTGAATATTTTCACTATACTTCAATTATCTGTTAAAGAATAATAACTGAAGTTTCTAAAAGGATTATTTTGTAGTTTAGCTCACAAAATGCTAGTATGCCACAGTAGTCCATATTCTTCTTGATACTGTGCCAGTATGTTTTGCCTTTCTTATATGACACCAGGCTAGCCTCCTAAGGATGTCCTCTCTGTCATGGGCTTCTTTTCCTTTGGGATCATCCCATTTCTTTAGTGAGTCCAATACCAATTATGTGGTGAATGAAGAAAGTTTATCAGGTTGGAAAGCCTGTCTGAAAGCAGTCACTCCCAAACCTGGCTGCATATTAACTTTTATAATTCCTGCTACCTTGACTAAGTAAGAATCAGAATCTCTGGGCTGGGACTTGGGCATCAATATTTCACATCTTCCCAGATGACTCTAAAGTGCTTTCGTGGTCTGGGACTGCATGTGAGGTGTGTACCTGTGCTGTGCCGGTAGGCCTACTCATCTTAGAGCCCTTCAGTGGAGCACTGATTTTCTTCCTAATCACTCTCAGTGAATTACCAACAAATATGAGGCCAAGAAAATGCTCTTCAAGGGAGAAAGGCAAAGCCCTCGTTTGTACCATAAGTTCAGAGTGTCAGAGCTGTTTGGTCTCTAGTGGCTCTTAGAAACAGAGACATTATTTCATAATTTTTAAGCTTATTCTACTCAGTGCCTTTCATCATTGCTAAAAGATGTTTCTCTTAGGCCCCCAATCTTCCCTACATTTTCTGTGTTTTGTTTTAGTTAACTAGATCTAGAATTGGGCCTGATAACACTATTATCTGGAAGAATCTGACTAATTTGGTGTCAGGAATTAAGAAAATAGGCATCATAAAGACTTTGATACAAATAATGATCATTTTTAATGATTGTTGTAAAAAATATTGGGAGGAAATATGTTGAAATAAGAATATGATCAACAATAAAAACAAACAAGCAACTGAATTAATACTTGGGCAAAAGATCTGAATGACATCTGTCCAAAGAAGATCTAAGGACAGCATGTATGAAAGATATTCAGTATCATTTATAATTTAAAAAATCATGAATTTAAACAACAATGAAATACCACTATGCAGCTATTAGAATAGCTAAACAAACAAACAAAACTGGAAATACTAGTTGTTGGTAGTGTAGAAAAAACAGAAATTTTCATTCATTGCTTGATAGGTGTGGGAAATGATACAGCTACTTTGAGAGATCTAATGGCAGCTCTTACAAAGCTAAACACAGTCTTCACATGTGATCCAGCAGTTGTGCTTTTAGGTATTTACTCATCTAATTTGCAACTTTATAGCAGTTGTTCATCAATGACAAAAACTGGAAGCACTCAAGATGTCCTTCAATAGATGAATGGATAAGCCAGATACATCCCTGCAATGAAATACTATTCAGTGATAAAAATAAATGAGGTATCAACATACTCAAAGGCATGTATGAAATTTAAATGTATATTGCTAAATGAAAAAACCCAATCTAAAAAGACTGCATACTGTATGATTCCAATTATGAAATTCTTAAAAAAGTAAACAAAAGAGATACTGAAAAGTTCAGTAGTTTCCAGGGTCTGGGAGAAGGTAGAGGAAGTTGAATCGGTGATTAGGGGATATTTTTAAGGCAGTGAAACTATTCTGTATTACATTGTGATTATGGTTACAAGACACTACACATTTGTCAAAACAGATAGAACTGCATAGCACAAAAAATAAACCTTAATCTGTGCAATTAAAAAATCACTTAGAGGCTCATGAAATCACAAGATGGAATGCAGAATATGACAAAGCAATCTACTATGTAACACATTTATGAAATCGTTTCACTGAAGGAAGTGAGGAAAAAGATACTGACACGAGTAACTCTGGAAATGAATGGAGTCTATAACCTAAAGGCCAAATAAACTGTATGTAAGCATCATGATCTGTTTGACAAAGTGGCTTCCTATAAGGTTACTGGGTAACAATTCTGATCCTACTAAAATGGAACAGTGGATTAATGGATGAGGGATGGTGGGAAGTAGGTTTCTTAGTATTGGAGTGAGAGTTTACTTATAACCATCGGGAACAGCCTAGAATGATCTATATGGTAATGGATTAGAGTTGTAGATATTTAGCTTAATATATATATATATATGGTTGCATAAAAGATTTATAGGTCTGTGCATATATACATTAGTATTAGCTTTCTTGCTCTGTCAACTGAGAGGGCCTAGATGCAATGATACTAGTAGCAAGAAATGCAATCACTCAGCTCTTGGTTTCTAAAATTGTTCTCCAGTAAAAAGAATCATAAATCCTTAGAGATATGTCTCTCCTTGGAATGTGACAGGGAAAATATGATACCAGCCAGGAGCATGCTATTGTGTCAGAAAGTATGGAAGTGCTCAAAAGACAAACAAAAACCCACATTAATTGAGGTTTGTTAGAGGGATGCAGAAGCCAACTGAAAGAGCACCCAAGGATTACAGCTGGAACAATCTGAGCTACACAATAAAGTAATATTGGAATGGGAACAATGAGTGGAAGAAATGCTCATGGGGCCATATTGATGGAAATAAATGATGGATGAGTAAGTAAATACATAAATAACTATGGAGAAGAGACAGATCTATGCAGAAAAATTCCAAATATTTTATGTAGCTACTTAACTCTCAGAGAGGTGTGGTCTACACATAAAGACTTCCTTCCAAAGAGGGTCATATGAAAAAGGGGTTAGAGGAGTAACTTAGAGGAGAGATTTTACAAATACTTTGGCCACCTGATGCAAAGAGTTGACTCATTTGAAAAGAACCTGATGCTGGGAAAGACTGAAGGCAGGAGGAGAAGGGGACGACAGAGGATGAGATGGTTGGATGGCGTCACTGACTCAACGGACATGGGTTTGGGTGGACTCTGGCAGTTGGTGATGGACAGGGAGGCCTGGCATGCTGTGGTTCATGGGGTCACAAACAGTCGGATACAACTGAGCGACTGAACTGACTGACTGATGACCTCAGCCAGGTGACCATGGTCGACGCCAAAACAATAAATCATGTAGAGAGTGTGTGTCATTGATATGATGTGATGAAAACAGCAAGAATACCTAGTGTCACTTTTCTTGAATATTGGAATGGAGCTACTATACAACATAGTTATTAGAAAGGGATTTAAGGTATTACAATTGGAAAAAAGGAGATAAAACTATCATTGTTGCAGACAGTATGATTAACACATGAAATTTTCAAGAGAATTAACTCTAACATTAATTACAAAAAATAAGATGATTTAGTAAAGTAGTAAGGCACAAATCAATATATTGAAACTATACACATGTTATTTCATGTATACAAATAACAAGTATACAAATCCTACTGGAATCTGTAGGGGAAGAAATCCCATTTTCAACAAGAAACAGTAAAATTCTTAAAAATACATTTATAATCAACTGTTAACTGATAAAGATAAACCCTAAGAACATGAATAAATAAGATAATAGAATATTTTTATAAATGGAAAAATACATGATCTTGGATAAAAAGTTTTAACCTAAAAATTATGCTTATAGTTCATAATAATTTGTAAATAACATAATTCAATAAAAATAACAAAAATATCAATTTTTAATTTAATTGGAAACATGACATTAAAATTAATGTAAAAGAATAAATACCTAAATTTTGTCAGTAAAACTCTGGCAAAGATGAGAAATGAGGGCACATGTTAACATCAAATATCAAAACATATTATAAAGCCTCAATAATTAATACAGAATGGCACTGACACATGAGTAGAAAAATTGAACAGTCGAATTATAAAGCTAAGAGACAGAATATATATGAAATATACTATGCAATGAAATGGTATCTCTAAACATTTATGAAAAACAGACATCTGTGTATCCATCTGGAAAAATAAATGAAACTAGATATATACTTTATACCACATAACAGGGTAATTGCCTAATGTCAGTTCAGTTCAGTTACTCAGTCATGTTCAACTCTTTGCGACCCCATGGACTGCAGCACGCCTAATGTGCTTAAATTAAACTAACAGCCTAATGTATTAAATTTAAAACAAAATCATAAAAAAGTAGAAGAAAGTATAATTCCTTTATTATTTCGAAGTTACAAAGATCTTTTAAT
This sequence comes from Aepyceros melampus, assembly GCA_006408695.1. Lineage (NCBI taxonomy): Eukaryota > Metazoa > Chordata > Mammalia > Artiodactyla > Bovidae > Aepyceros > Aepyceros melampus. The sequence goes on along the minus strand of SJXQ01000450.1, from coordinate 20,812 downwards.
TATGATTTAAGTTCATGAAACGAAAGACTGATTTGTTCAAAAATTAAAGCAAGAAAATCAGCAAAAAAATTGCTGCATGGCAGAAAATTGTCATGAACAAGCTCAAAATGACACACTGGGGAAAATATTTGCAATTTATAAACAAAAGACTAATGTCCTCAAAGTAAAATGAACTCCTGCAAATCAGCAAGGAAAAGGCTAGCAATCGACAGAAAAATAGGCAAAGGATATGAACAGATAATTCCCTGAAACACAAATGACTGCTAAACTTGAAAATGCTCAACTTCATCAATAGTGAGACAAATGTAATTTCAAGTGAAGTCAGATACATTTTTTTCATCTATCAGATTGGCAGGAATCCTAAAACTTGATAACTATGGCAAGGATATGGGGAACCAGATTGTCATATATTGCTTGTGGAAATATAAATTGATATAGCCTCCACTAAGAGGGCTTCCCTTGTAGCTCAGTCGGTAAAGAATTTGCCTGCAGTGCAGGAGACCTGGATTCAATCCTTGGGTTGGGAAGATCCCCTGGAGAAGGAAATGGCAACCCACTCCAGTATCCTTGCGGAAAATCTCATGGACAGAGGAGCCTGGTGGGCTGCAGTCCATGGGGTCGCAAAGAGTCGGGCATGACTGAGCGACTAATACACAAGAGGAATTTAGCAAAGATTATTAAAATTATACATCTATGCATACACATATTCACACACACAAACAAACACACACATACATATATACCAGGGCTTCCCTGGTAGTGCAGCTGGTAAAAAAAAATCCACCAGGAGACCCCTGGTCCAATTCCTGGGTTGGGAAGATCCCATGCAGAAGGGATAGGCTACCCACTCCAGTATTCTTGGTCTTCCATGGTGGCTCAGACAGTAAAGAATCCATCCACCTGCAATGTGGGAGACCTGGGTTTGATCCCTGGGTTGGAAAGTCCCCTGGAGGAAGGCATGGCAACCCACTCCAATATTCTTGCCTGGAGAATCCCCATGGAGAGAGGAGCTTGGCGGGTCCATGAAGTCACAAAGAATCGGACATGACTGAGTGACTAAGCACACATAATACATCTACACATATGGACATGCATATAAAACACTTGCATTAGGGCATGTTAAGTTGCTTCAGTCATGTCCTACTCTATGCGAACCCTATGGCCTGTAGTCTGCCGGGCTCTTCTGTCCATTGGGTTCTCTAGGCAAGTATACTGGAGTGGGTTGACATGCCCTTCTCCAATATAATACACACACACACACACATATATACATATATATATACACTTGTATGTAGTATACACACACACACACACACACACACACACACACACACACACATTACATGCATATATATAATTTGCCCCGTAACCTGCATTTAAGAATTTATCCAACTGTTACAGCTGCAAGCGTGCAAAACGATCTAGGTGTCAAATTATTTATTCTAGCAGTGTTAGTAATGATATAAGAGGAGCAATCTCAACTGTTAGTAGAGAATTGATTAAATTCAGTTGGAATGACTCAAAGTTCCAGGCTTCTTATGAGTATTAAAAACAAAACTAAACTAACAAAACTCCCCAGTCTATGTGTTTTCAGAATGTATATTGGAAAGGAGGATGGCAGCACATATTCTGAAGTCAAGGAGCTGTGCTAATATCTCTTCAGTCACAATACTAAGGCCTTCATCTTGTCTGCTTTTATACAAGGATGCTTTTGCATGTTGAACTGAGTTTGGAATCTGCTACAGTCAGAGCTTTTAGGCACAGATTCAGAAATGCCACAGAGCAGTTTACAAGGATTGAGTTCAGTCCTTTTGAAATAAATGAAACCTATCATGGAGAACTGTGAGTGAAGGCTGGATGTGGTTTTATTCTCAGTTAAATATGATGAATCAAACCACTGCGTATTAAAGTAAATGCAGCTTCACCCTCAATGACCACCATATCTCATCTTTATTTAGGGAAAGTTTTGTAGTTCTACTTAATCATAATAGTAGATGAAATAAGATTTGTATTTTGAAAAGCATTTTGATATATCTTAATCCTCTAGAAAAATAGTGGATTGAAAAAGGGAATTTTGCTCCGAAGAAAAGAAATAACAGAGCAGAAAAACAGCTTTGACCCTCGTATTACTACAAAAATGGATTTGGATGTATTATTTCATTTGCCATTATGGGTACTCTTAGGGTGAGTGAGTGAAAGTCGCTCAGTGGTACCTGACTCTTTGCAACCCAATGGTCTCTACAGTCCTTGGAATCCTCCAGGCCACAATACTGGAGTGGATAGCCTTTCCCTTCTCCAGGGGATCTTCCCAACCCAGAGATTGAACCCAGGTCTCCCACACTGCAGGCAGATTCTTTACCAGCTGAGCCACCAGGGAAGCAAAAAAATACTAGAGTGGGTTGCCATCCCCTCCTCCAGGGGATCTTCTCAACCCAGGATCATCTATTTTTATATTTGACTTTGCCAGCTCCTCAGACAAATCTGTGCTATTGAAATAAAATTTCTAGATGACATAATGGAATTTTAAACTGAATGAATAAATTAGTATGGATGCATGAATGTATTTACAGTATGCTGAGGAGGGGCAAAATTTAGCCAATTCCAAGGTGTAGAACCCTATAAAAACTATGAAAAGGCAAAAAGATATGAAACTGAAAGATGAACTCCCCACGTTGGTAGGTGTCCAATATGCTACTGGAGAAAAGCAGAGAAATAACTCCAGAAGGAATGAAGAGGCTGAGCCAAAGTGAAAACAACATCCAGTTGTGGATGTATCTGGTGGTGAAAGTAAAGTCTGATGCTGTAAAGAACAATACTGCATAGGAACTTGGAATGTTAGGTCCATGAATCAGGATAAACAGGCAGTTGTCAAACAGGAGATGGCAAGAGTGAGCCTCACATTTTAGGAATCACTGAACTAAAATGGACTGGAATGGGAGAATTTAATTCAAATGATCTATATATCTACTACTGTGTAGGTAGTACATTCTTCTTTGGGAAAAACGGATTAGCAGGCATAGTCAAGAAAAGAGTCCAAAATGCAGTACTTGGGTGCAATCTCAAAAATGACAACGATCTCAGTTCATTTCCAAGGCTAACCATTTGGGATCACAGTAATCCAAGTCAGTGTCCCAACCAGTAATGCCTAAGAATTTGAACAGTTCTATGAAGACCTAACTTATATGTAGAGTATATCATGAGAAACGCTGGACTGAAAGAAACACAAGCTGGAATCAAGATTGCTGGGAGAAATATCAATAACCTCAGATATGCAGATGACACCACCCTTATGGCAGAAAGTGAAGAGGAACTGAAAAGCCTCTCGATGAAAACAAAAGAGGAGAGTGAAAACATTGGCTTAAAGCTCAACATTCAGAAAACGAAGATCATGATATCCGGTCCCATCACTTCATGGGAAATAGATAGGAAAACAGTGGAAACAGTGTCAGACTTTATTTTTCTGGGCTCCAAAATCACTGCAGATGGTGATTGCAGCCATGAAATTAAAAGATGCTTACTCCTTGGAAGAAAAGTTATGACCAACCTAGATACCATATTCAAAAGCAGAGACATTACTTTGCCAACAAAGGTTCGTCCAGTCAAGGCTATGGTTTTTCCAGTGGTCATGTATGGATGTGAGAGTTGGACTGTGAAGAAGGCTGAGCGCCGAAGAATTGATGCTTTTGAACTGTGGTGTTGGAGAAGACTCTTGAGAGTCCCTTGGACTGCAAGGAGATCCAACCAGTCCATTCTGAAGGACATCAGCCCTGGGATTTCTTTGGAAGGAATGATGCTAAAGCTGAAACTCCAGTACTTTGGCCACCTCATGCGAAAAGTTGACTCACTGGAAAAGACTCTGATGCTGGGAGGGATTGGGGGCAGGAGGAGAAGTGGACGACAGAAGATGAGATGGCTGGATGGCATCACTGACTCGATGGACGGGAGTCTGAGTGAACTCCGGGAGTTGGTAATGGACAGGGAGGCCTGACATGCTGTGATTCATGGGGTGCAAAGAGTCGGACACGACTGAGCGACTGAACTGAACTGATGAAGACCTACAAGACCTTCTAGAACTAACACCAAAAAAGATGTCCTTTTCATCACAGGGGACTGGAATGCAAAAGTAGCAAATCAAAAGATATCTGGAGTAACAGGCAAGTTTGGCTTTAGTGTACAAAATGAAGAAGGGCAAAGGCTAACAGCTTTGCCAATAGTACATACTGGTCATAGCAAACACCCTTTTCTGATAACACAAGAGACTACTCTACACATGGACATCACCAGATGATCAGTACTGAAATCAGATTGATTATATTTGCAGCTGAAGATGAGAAACTCTATACAGTCATCAAAATCAAGACCAGGAGCTGACTGTGTCTCAGATCATGAACTCCTTATTGCAAAATTTAGACTTAAATTGAAGAACATAGGGAAAACCATTAGGCCTTTTCATATGACCTTAATCAAATCCTTTGTGATTATATAGTGGAAGTGAAAAATAGACTCAAGGGATTAGATCTTGAGACAGAGTACGTGAAAAATATGGATGGAGTTTCTTGACACTGTACAGGAGGCAGTGATCAAAACCATCCCTAGGAAAAATAAATGCAAAAAGGCAAAATGGTTGTCTGAGAGGCCTTAAAACAGCTGAGAAAAGGAGAGAAACTAAAGGCAAAGGAGCAAAGAAAAGATATACCCATTTGAATACAGAGTTCCAAAGAAGAGCTAGGAGACATAAGAAAGCCTTCCTAAGTGAATAATGCATAAAAATATAGGAAAATAAAGAATGGGAGAGACTAGAGATCTCTTCAAGAAAATTAGAGATATCAAGGGAACATTTCATGCAAGAGTGGGCACAGTAAAGGACAGAAACAGTATGGACCTAACAGAAACAGAAGATACTAAGAAGTGGCAAGAATACACAGAACTATACAAAAGAGATCTTAATGACCCAGATAACCATGATGGTGTGATTATTCACCAAGACCCTGACATCTCGGAGTCTGAAGTCAAGTGAGCCTTATGAAGAACACTATGAACAAAGCTAGTGGAGGTGATGGAATTCTAGTTGAGCTATTTTAAGTTCTAAAAGCTGATGCTGTTAAAGTGTTGCACTCAGCATGCCAGCGAGTGTGGAAAACTGGGCAGTGGCCACAAGACTGGAAAAGATCAGTTTTCATTCCAATTCCAAAGAAGGGCAATGCCAAAGAATGTTCAAACTACCACACAGTTGCACTCATTTCACATGCTAGGAAAGTAATGCTTAATATCTCCAGGCCAGGCTTCAACAGTACATGAACTGAGAATTTCTAGATGTTCAAGCAAGATTTGAAAAGGCAGAGGAACTAGAGATCAAATTGCCAACATCCTTTGGATCATTGAAAAAGCAAGAGAATTCCAGAAAAACATCTACTTCTGTTTCACTGACAACACAAAAGCCTTTGACTGTGTGGATCACAACAAACTGTGGAAAATTCTTAGAGATGGGAATACCAGATTACCTTACCTGCCTACTGAGAAATCTGTATGCAGGTCAAGAAGCAACAGTTAGAACAGGACATGGAACAACAGACTGGTTCCAAATTGGGAAAGGAGCATGCCAAGCTGTATATTGTCACCCTATTTATTTAACTTATATGCAGAGCACATCATGCAAAATGCCGGGCTGGATGAAGCACAAGCTGGAATCAAGATTGCTGGGAGAAATATCAATAACCTCAGATATGCAGATGACACCACCCTTATGGCAGAAAGTGAAGAGGAACTAAGACCTCTTGATGAAGGCGAAAGAGGAGAGTGAAAAAGCTGGTTTAAAACTCATCATTCAAAATATGTACACTGCAGCATCTGGTTCCATCTCTTCATGGGGTATAGATGGGGATAAAACAGAAATAGTGATAAACTTTATTTTCTTGGGCTGGAAAATCACTGTAGATGGCTACTACAGCCATGAAATTAAAATATGCTTGCTCCTTGGAAGAAAAGCTATGACAAACCTAGACAGTGTACTTAAATGCAGACATTACTTTGCTAACAATCATCTGTCTAGTCAAGTTATGGTTTTTCCAGTAGTCATGTATGGATGGGGAAGTTGGATCATAAAGAAAACTGAGCACGAAGAATTGATGCTTTTGAACTGTGGTGTTGGAGAAGACTCTTGGGAGTCCCTTCGACTGCAAGGAGATTAAACCAGTCCATCCTAAAGGAAATCAGTCCTGAATATTCATTGGAAGGACTGATACTGAAGCTGAAACTCCAGTACTTTGGCCATCTGATGTGAAGAATCAACTAATTAGAAAAGACCCTGATGCTGGGAAAGATTGAAGGTAGGAGGAGAAGGGGACGACAGAGGATGAGATGGCTGGATGGCATCACCAAGTCAATAGACATGAATTTGAAGAAGCTCCAGGAGATGGTGAAAGACAGGGATGCCTGGCAGGCTGCAGTCCATGGGGTCACAAAGAGTCAGACACAACTGAGCAACAGAACATCAGGTAACTGGGTGCAATTAGGTTTTTACTGAATAAATTCCAATTAAATTTATAGTTTATTTCCAATTAAATTTATTTCAAAATACTCATGTTTGATCAGATTAGGTTAACTCTCTAAAAAATAATTTAGATGTGTGGACCTTTTAAATGTCACAACTTAGCTTTGTGGGTTTCAAAAATTTCCTTATCAAGCCTCAGATGGTCTAGAGATGTCATTATAAGTAGACCTTTCTACAAAAATAAAAATAACAAAATACCTTGGAACTAAGCGATAATTATCAGAAGATTCTTTTTAAAGATGATAAGGTGTTTCTGGAATGAGAAAACGTTGTGTTCTTTAAAAATGTTTGATTAATTTTTAATCACATGATAATTTATGTATAACATTACATGAATTTGTACTTTTGGTTCTGTAAGAGAGAAATAGATTTAGGAAAGTTACCAATGAGTGTATATCCTAGCTGTTCATTCATTTTCTCCCAGAACACCAAACTTGGCTACAGTATAGACCCACAATAGTTTTTTCCCCTTTGGTGAATTGAGAATCTGGACAGTGCCTCAGTACTTTCATGTGAATGCTATTTCCATATCCTCTGGTCTGATCAATAGTAAACTATTCTGAGTGATGATGGTATAATCTCAACTTTCAGTTCAGTTCAGTTGCTTGGTCATGTCTGGATCTTTGAGACCCCATAAATCGCAGTACGCCAGGCCTCCCTGTCCATCACCAACTCCTGGAGTTCACTCAGACTCACGTCCATCGAGTCAGTGATGCCATCCAGCCATCTCATCCTCTGTCGTCCCCTTCTCCTCCTGCCCCCAATCCCTCCCAGCATCAGAGTCTTTTCCAAGGAGTCAACTCTTCGCATGAGGTGGCCAAAGTATTGGAGTTTCAGCTTCAGCATCAGTCCTTCCAAAGAACACCCAGGACGGATCTCCTTTAGGATGGACTGGTTGGATCTCCTTGCAGTCAAGGGACTCTCAAGAGTCTTCAACACCACAGTTCAAAAGCATCAATTCTTCAGTGTTCAGCTTTCTTCACAGTCCAACTATTACATCTAGACATGACTACTGGAAAAACCATAGCCTTGACTAGATGGACCTTAGTCGGCAAAGTAATATCTCTGCTTTTTAATATGCTATCTAGGTTGGTCATAACTTTCCTTCCAAGGAGTAAGCATCTTTTAATTTCATGACTGCAATCACCATCTGCAGTGATTTTGGAGCCCAAAAATAAATCTGACACTGTTTCTACTGTTTCCCCATCTATTTCCCTTGAAGTGATGGGACTAGATGCCATGATCTTAGTATTCTGAATATTGACCTTTAAGCCAACTTTTTCACTCTCCTCTTTCACTTTCATCAAGAGGTTTTTTAGTTCCACTTCACTTTTTGCCATAAGGGTGGTGTGTGTCATCTGCATATCTGAGGTTATTAATATTTCTCCCGGCAATACTGATTCCTGCTTCTGCTTCTTTTAGCCCAGCATTTCTCATGATGTACTCTGTATATAAGTTAAATAAGCTGAGTGACAATATACAGCCTTGACATACTCCTTTTCCTATTTGGAACCAGTGTGTTGTTCCATGTCCAGTTCTAACTGTTNATGTACACTCGTGGCTGATTCATGTCAATGTATAGCAAAACGAATACAGTATTGTAAAGCAAAACAAAACAAAAAAATAATAAGTAAAACAAAAATTAAAAAAAAGAAAGTGCTACATTCAATACGCCAGCAAATTTGGAAAACTCAGCAGTGGCCATTGGACTATAAAAGGTCAGTTTTCATTCCAATCCCAAAGAAAGGCAATGTCAAAGAATGTTCAAACTACTACACAATTCCACTCATCTCACACGCTAGCAAAGTAATGCTCAAAATTCTCCAAGCCAGGATTCAATAGTACATACACTGTGAACTTCCAGATATTCAAGCTGGATTTAGAAAAGGCAGAGGAACCAGAGATCAAATTGCCAACATCTGTTGGATCATCAACAAAGTAAGAGAGTTCCAGAAAAACATCTACTGTGCTTTATTGACTATGACAAAGCCTTTGACTCTGTGGATCAAAACAAACTGTAGGAAATTCTTAAAGAGATAGGAATACCAGACACCTGACCTGCCTCATGAAAAATCTATATGCAGGTCAAGAAGAAACAGTTAGAACTGTATATGAAACAAGAGACTGGTTCCAAATTGGGAAAGGAGTTTGTCAAGGCTATATATTGCTACCCTGCTTATTTAACTTACATGCAGAGTACATCATGCAAAATGCTGGGTTGGATGAAACACAAGCTGGAATCAAGAGTGCCAGGAGAAATATCAATAACCACAGATATGCAGATGACACCACCTTTATTGCAGAAAGAAAAGAACTAAAGAGGCTCTTGATAAAAAAAAAAAGTGAAAGAGGAAAAGTGAAAAAGTTGGCTTAAAACTCAACATTCAGAAAACTAAGATCATGGCATCTGGTCCCATCACTTCATGGCAAATGGGGGAAAAAATGGAAATAGTGAGAGACTTTACTTTGGGGTTCCAAAATCACTGCAGATGGTTACTATAGTAATGAAATTTTAAAATGTTTGCTCCTTGGAAGAAAAGCTATGACCAACCTAGAGAGTATATTAAAAACAGAGACATTACTTTGTCAACAGAAGTCCAATTGTCAAAGCTATGGTTTTTCCAGCAGTCTTGTACAGATGTGAGAGTTGGAGTATAAAGGAAGCTGAGCACCAAAGAATGGATGCTTTTGAACCGTGGTGTTGGAGAAGACTCTTGAGAGTCCCTTGGATTGCAACGAGGTCCAGCCAGTCCGAAAGGAAATCAGTTCTGAATATTCATTGGAAAGACTGATGCTGAAGTTGGAACTCCAATACTCTGGCCACCTGATGTGAAGAACTGACTCATTGGAAAAGACCATGATGCTGGGAAAGATCAAAGGTGGGAGAAGGGGTCGACAGAAGATGAGATGGTTGGATGGCATCACCAACTTGATGGACCTGCGTTTGAGTAAGCTCTGGGAGTTGGTGATGGACAGGGAAGCCTGGCGGGCTGCAGTCCATGGGGTCAAAAAGATTCGGATACGTGTGACTGAAATGAACTGAACTGAACTGATTAGAGAAATTATACATGCACAAGTAACTTATACAGGTTGCAGTGTCATAAAAAGACCTGTAACTTAATAAAGTCATTAATTTTGCAACTCTCATTCATTTCTTCTTTAGACAATTTGCATACCACCATTAGAACATGATGACTCCCTAAACAGAAAAATAGAGGAATAAAATAAGGAAAATTCTTTAAAATGCTGACACAGTCTAATGAGTTTGACTTTAGATATTAAGATATACTCGAAGTCAGAGAAGGTATTAACAATATAAAATTTGTTCTATGACTTTGCTAACTGGTCTCAACAGAAAAACCAATGGAGTAACTATATTAGAATTCACTAACACAGAAGTTTATAAGGAAATAATAATCATGTATTTTACATCTTTGAAGAGAATAAATAGTAATCATAAGTAATTATGAATTCAATGACAAAATGCCTGAAAAGAAGTTGTACTCTTGGTAATTGTGGGGAAGTCCTACAATGGATTATCTTCCTACAGACATTAATCATCAGTCATGGTCATACAGACATATGCAATTTTTAGTTAAACATATGAATATAAATATAACATTTATAATATTTTAGACAGCAATGAAGGCAGTCAGAGATTGGCAGGAGATATTCCATCCTGGGGGCTTCCCTGGTGGCTCAGTGGTAAAGAATCTATCTACTAGTGCAGGAGACGCAGATTTGATCCCTGGATTGGGAAGAGCCCCTGGAGAAGCAAATGGCAACCCACTCCAGTATTCTTGCCTGGGAAATCCCATGGACAGAGGAGCCTGGTGGGCTATAGCCCATGGGGTGGCAGTCAAAGAGGACTTAGCAACTAAATAACAGCAACATTACACAAATGAGAGAATGGCAATGTTTACATGTCTTTTCCCTGAGGATCTTTACTAAGATGATTCCCAGTGATATTTGCTTCCTGATATTTGATTCCTTTGTGTAATCTCCTCCCCTTGAAGGTGGGCTTGATCCAGTGACATCTGTCTTCTAACACAATAAATATGGTGAAAGTAACAGTGTCAGTTCAGAGACTAGATTTCAAAAGTATGCTTTCCATATTGCTCACCCTTGCTTGTGGCCCTCACAATGGAAGAAGAAATTTGCCATGTTGTGAGGAAACTAAAGGCAAAGCTAGCGGCAAGGCACTGATTTCTGGTCAAATACAGTGAGAACTTAAGGTGGCTAACAGCCAGATGAGGGGGCCTGGGACAATATTTCACCCTAGTTGAGCCTTGAGATAACTCCATCCCTGCCCCTACACTTGATTGCAGCTTTGTGAGAGACCCTGAGCCAGAAGACTCAATTAACTTGCATCTGAATTTCTGTTAAAATATATGTTTTTCATAAGAAATACTTATTAAATTTTAGAGAGCAATCAAAATAGGCAGAGGCTGGTAGATATTTGATCCTTGAAAGAAAGGAACCCTTGAAATCAGGGTGAGATAGGGCTTTCCAGCTGTCATAGTGTTAAAGAATCCTCCTGCCAATGCAGGAGACACAGGAGACTTGGATTTGATCCCTGGGTCAGGAAGCTCCCCTGGAGGAGGAAATGGCAACCACTCCAGTATTCTTGCCTGAAAACTACACGGACAGATGAGCCTGGTCGGGTACAGTTCATGAGGTCACAAAGAATCAGATGCAGCTTATTGATTGAATGACAACAATACACAAAATGAACAAACCTTAATACCATACAGGAAAATTAAGTTAAAAGGGATCAAAACCTAATGTTAATACTAAATTTTGTTGACACCAGATTTAGAGAAGAAAACAGATTTTTCAGTTATTATAGGTAAAAATATATTAGTTACTTAGGCACTAAACCTAAATAAAAAAATATTAATTTGACTTTAACAAAATTTAACATCTCTAGTCTTCAAAAGGCACTATTACAGAAAGAAAAGATAAGCCAAAGAGTAGGATAAAATATTTACAATATACATATCTGTTAAGTAACTTTTAACTAAAATACATAAATATTTTTATAACTCAATAATATACAATCAGATTAAAAATGCTAAAAATTTTGAAAAGACATTTCATCAAACTTACATAGGTGGCCAATAGGAACTAAAGAAACAAAACATTCATTTATTTTATTTTATTTTTTTTCTTTTTTTTAAAATAATTTTTATTTTTTAGTTTGTTTTGCTTTACAATACTGTATTCGTTTTGCTATAGTAATGCACAGGAGGAGATACTGCCAGAAGAGCTAAATTTTTAAAATATGGACATTAATAAAAAGATGAAAAGTATAGGCAAGATACTGTACATATTTTGATGGAAATGCAAAATGGTATCATCACTTTAGAAGCAACTTGTCATTTTCTATAAAATTAGACATGTGCTGTGCTATGCTGTGCTAAGTCGCTTCAGTTATGTCCAACTCTGTGAGACTCTGTGGACTGTACCACACTAGGCCCCTCTGTCCATGGGATTCTGCAGGCAAGAATACTGGAATGGGCTGCCATGACCTCCTCCAGGGGATCTTCCCAACCCAGAGATTGAACCTGCATCTCTAAAATCTCCTGCATTGACAGGCAGGTTCTTTACCATTAGCGCCACCTGGGAAGCCCAAATTAAACGTACATTGTCATAAAACACAGCAATACCTCTTTCAGGTATTTACCCCAGGAAAATGAAAACACATTTCCACACAAAGACCTGGATATGGATTTTTAGAGCAACTTTAAAATAATCCATAAGAAAAAAAAAACCACTTTTAAAACATAGTTTAAACATAAAATCGTGGAAAATAATGTATTGTAATACATTGCCACTGACTGTGGGTAGATATTATATACTGCAAAACAACAAGAGGAAACTTCTGGTTGATGGAAATGCTCTTGGTTTTGATTGGTATGGTGGTTACATTCAGAAATCATTTGTTGTAATTAAAATCATTTGTTATATAATTAAAATCAATACAGTATTGTAAAGTAAAATAAAGTAAAAACAAAAATAAAAAAAAATTAAAAACATGTTTAGGAAATGGTTCTCTAAAGACATAGACTTGTATGCTATCCAGGAGAACTTTCTATGATGATGGAAATGGTCTACATTTGTGTGGTTCCATACAGTAACACAAAGAGCGATTGAGTAATAGAAGTGTGGCAGTGTAAGTGAGAAACTGAATTTACTTTTGTTTAATTTTAATTTACTTGAATAGCTACACTTGGCTAGTGACTGCCATATTGGCTAACTGAGTTTTAATGTTTGCATGGGTTTACCCACTCTAATAAAGAGATGTACCATGGTAAAAAAAAAAAAAAATCATTTGTTATGATTAACTGAACTGTATCTTCAAATGAGTAAACTTTACCAGGTGTAAATTATCCTTCAATAAGCCCATTTTTAAAAGCGGGGACTCTTTAACTCAAAACTCTTTTCAAAGTTAAACATTTTATTGCAGTAACTTAAAATGTTTAACTTAGAAAAGAGTTTTGACGATTAACTTGGCTTTAAATAATTGATAACTTACAGAAATTGAATATTTCCATTACATAGCTCTAGATGAAAAAACTAAGACTGGTAAACAATAGTTGCAAAAGGACAGATTTTATTTCTAGCTAAGGAAAGAGTCTTACCAAAAGGACGATAGATATTCTGTGAGCTGGTGAGTGCTCTATCACTCAACCAAGGAGAGGCTGGAAGTTCACAGATTTAAGACAATGCAGAGGGCTTATTACTCAGATGGTTGAGTTTGTTAAAGATACATTCTAATTCTAAGGTCACTGGGATTTATGCTATAAATCTAATAGATGAGAATAGAAAACATAATAGATGGTATTTTCATTTTTGTGATAGACAATAAAAACATAATCATCATAGTTTTATCTCCATTTTACTTTTTGTAAGACCTATAAGTTTTGACACTATATCAAATAAGTTAAATTATTCTTTATAGCATGTAAAGAATGAATAAAGTAGATCAGTAAATTATTGACAGCATTAGTAACAGTATTACTTTGAATTAAAATTTATACTGTATAAATAGTATTACCTTAATATGTTGTTATATAGTATTGCTTTAATACTTTATATCACTTTGAATTAGAATTTGTATATTAGTTCTATAAGATATGTTAACAAACTACTCCCTTTCCATCTTTAATAATGTAAATGAATCTGTATTTCTACATATTGAGTAAACTCTTTTCAAAGTTGAACATTTTATTCTAGTAACTTAAAATGTTCAACTTAGAGAAGAGTTTTGACGATTAACTTGCCTTTAAATAATTGATAACTTACAGAAATTGAATACTTCCATTACATAGTTTTGTATGGAACATTACATTTGTAATGTTCTTTAGATTATTGATTATACCTTGTAGAAGTATTATTATCTTATCTGAAATGTGGTCCTTACAGTTTCTTTCCCTTCTAGTAGATTAAAGTATTTAAACACTAAATATAATTTTAAAGATTTAGTTATGTATATTATCTTGCCTCTTAAATTTTGATAATGGACTCATATCATTCCAGACACTGTACTTTGACAAAATAGAATAAAAAACTTAAGAGATTTTTCTTTTTTGATTTAGGATACAAAAAGTACAAACTCCTGTTTCTTTAGAAAATTCAGGTTTTTAGTGAATGTCTGCTACATGGCACTGACAAAAAAATAGAAATACAAAATTAGAAAATGTGTCTAATAAAAAGGTTTCTATTTAAAAAACTCACAATATCTAAAAGAAAACAAAGAATTTTATAAATAAGGATGTTTCTATGAAGAAATAGAGGTTTTTAAAAAAACAACAAATAAGAAAATATATTAAGAAGTCAAATAAGAAAGAGACTATTTTAATTTCTATGAACAAATTAAAAACTTTTTTATGTTTTATTTTTAACTATTTTATTTTTTTAAATTATGAGAATAATTTCCTAATAATGTCATCTACTTGTGAAAAGTTTGTGTTTGGATACTTCGAATAACAGTGTTTCAGAAACAATGATCTAAAAGCTTGGGTTGTCAGCAAAGAATGAAAAAATATATTTGAGCCATAAAATGGAGAGGCAGGAAAACAAAGCTCATAAGACAGGAAATCAAAATACAGCACACCTTGAAAACTCGGAAAGTTAAACTGGCAATTGGTCACATCTGAAAAAAAAAGTGAACTAATGAAGAGCCATGATTGAAGATGCAGAAAGGGCTGCTTGCTCTGAAGATAAATAGGCTCAGAGGGGAGGTAAGAGGAAACAGGGTGAAGTGCATAGAATGAGTGATAATGGCTGTATAGGCAGCATGTTTATCACAGTAGTTCATGGCACTGGAGATAAAAGCCCAAAGTGTATTAAATCATTTAATTGCTTGCTATGAATTATGGAAGAAGACCCATTACTGTGGTATATTGTTATATAAAAGTGCATGTTCAAGAAAAGATATCCAAACCAGCTGCAACGTTCCTCGGGGATCTCTTTATCAATTTAGAATTCTCTCGTGTGAACTACATTAAGTATTACGTGACTCGCAGAGGAGTAACAAATCTTGTGTTCTTCAGCATGGTGCAATAAAATTTAGCGACTCACAGACATGTAAATTAATCACTCAATTGGTTAAATGCAAAAACAAAAAACAGTCAAACTTGCAACATGTTATCAAAATTTAGATGACAAATACATTTTCCCCAATAAAGTAATGGTCTAATAAAAGAATCAAACATAATTGCTGAATCTTAGAAAAGTAAGTTTTCAAAACCAACATTTTTTTCTTTTAAAATGTAAAACGTCTGTTAGTTTATGAAATAAGTATTCATATATGAGTATGTTGAACAATAATAAATGTCAACTAAATTTATGCAAAGGAAATGGAAACTAATTAGTTACATATTGATTACATATTAGTCTCATTAGAAATGGTTTAGTGGAAATTAAATTAAATATCTTAAATTTAGGGGTTTGAATTTGGATTTTGGGCTTTAAAATAAAAATCAAAGTCATATGCTTTATGCATTCAAGACTAAGAAGAGCAAATTAAAATTTGATGAACATACTATTATTTATGTACTAGAAATTAATTAGTATGACTTTTTAGATGGGAAATGGTTTTGTGTTGATACAGACAGAAAGGATTAATCACTACGGTTAAAAACAGACATTGGGTCATTTGTCACTTTATTTTATAAATTAATCAGTAAATCAACAAATGCTGATTAATCAGTAATGAGTTTTTAGTAGTGTGCTGGAAAATGCAAGAGATTCAAAGGAAGAAAAATACACAATTCATATAATCAAAACCTCAATTGTTGGGTGATCACCATAACTTATTTATGATTTTGAAATTTTCTAACACAGATAGAATTCAAAATACATTGTAATTGAATTCTTCTAAACAAAGCAATACCACTGGTATATATCTATGAAAATACAAGTTTCCTTTAATAGATTGCAAACTTATAGTGTCAATATATGTTAAAAATTTGCACTAAAAGGTGTCTGTTCTGCCATTTGAGAATTTGTAAGAAAAAAAATCAACTGATTTGGTAGACTGAGTTTTTTGTTGAATTGGTTAGTTTTTGCATATTACCATTTACATTTATAAAACCAGATGAAAGTTTTCAAGTATAAATCTAGCCATTAATTTATTATGCTTCAAAATTTGTTAAGTAAAGCCTAAGGGAAGAACTGGTACCCTGACAATTATATTTCTAATAGAATTTTTAAATGTTGCATAGACTCAAAAGGAGAAATATGATTTTAATTATTTTTCTTTTCCACATGCACATATTTAATGCACACATACCCCCATACATACTTTTTAAAATGTACATTATGGGTTTTAAAGAAACTCATAAATGGAATGTTTGGCATTCCAACTCAGCTATTTTTAGATATATGGATGATATTATTTCAAAATATTCTGGAACAATGTATATTATTACAATTTACTATTTCATTAAGTTTGAGGTCAATCTCAAAAATGGGTATGATAAATGACATGTGACCTTGCAAATTTTAATTTTTGTCACATTAAAGTAAAATCTTCCCAAAATATTTAAATCCTTTGTTAAAACTTCCTAAGTATGATTTTTATCTTTTACTTTTACTCTTAGTTAACCATCATTATGCTTTTATATGTATCATTCAATAATGTTCTCTAAATGTATATTTATAAGCTATAAGTAATTTTATATCCCTATAACAATATATCTTTACAAGTCTAAGAAAAGTTTAGGATGCCATAGTCTATTTAGGAAATTAAAACCAGTAAGAAATTATAAAAAATGTTTTCTATCAAAATTTCTAAAGTTCGACGTCATTTTCCAGAAGTATATAGATGTCAAGAAATTTACCTCTTGTTTTTCAGGCTTTAGGATATGATTTCTAAATTTATCTTTAAGATAAAGATAAATGAGCTTTCTACATGCAAAATATTCTTTATTTCAGTGATAATATTCTACCACAACGTGAGAAAGCAGAATTTTGTTCTTACTATAATTTTAATCATTTAAAGATGCACAGGCTATTATATATCAATCTAATTTTTTGTCTTTTTTTTTCACCTTAGATAAGCACAGGAGTAAACAATGCATGGTATTTCCCTGCATAGAGATATTCCCTTAAACAATATGCACTAGAGGTGTTTAAATGGAAATACCTTATGGTATTTTCTACCCTTTATGGTGAAGTAACAGGAATAAACTCAGTGACATTTACCCTCCTTCCTGAAAGAACAGTAACAACATAGTTAGTTCAGTCGCTCAGTCGTGTCCGACTCTTTGCGACCCCATGAATCACAGTACGCCAGGCCTCCCTGTCCATCACCAACTCCCGGAGGTCACTCAGACTCACGTCCATTGAGTTCATGATGCCATCCAGCCATCTCATCCTCGGTCGTCCCCTTCTCCTCCTGCCCCCAATCCCTCCCAGCATCAGGGTCTTTTCCAATGAGTCAACTCTTCGCATAAGGTGGCCAAAGTACTGGAGCTTCAGTTTTAGCATCATTCCTTCCAAAAAACATCCCAGGGTTGATCTCCTTCAGAATGGACTGGTTGGATCTCCTTGCAGTCCAAGGGACTCTCAAGAGTCTTCTCCAACACCACAGTTCAAAAACATCAACTCTTCTGCGCTCAGCCTTCTTCACAGTCCAACTCTCACATCCATACATGACCACAGGAAAAACCACAAGTTCATTCTAAAAGAAATAGATCACATGAAGATTGGTATATCAATTAATGACACTGAATTTATTGTTAACCTTTCCATATAGAAAACTGCATGCCCATATGATTTTCATGGTTCAGTTCAGTTCAGTTCAGTCTCTGAGTTTTGTCCAATGCTTTGCGACTCCATGAATCGCAGCCAGGCCTCCCTGTCCATCACAAATTCCTGGAGTTCACACAAACCCATGTCCATCGAGTTAGTAATGCCACCCAACCATCTCATCCTCTGTCGTCCCCTTCTCCTCCTGCCCTCAATCTTTCCCAGCATCACAGTCTTTTCATATGGGTCAGCTCTTCACATCAAGTGGCCAAAGTATTGGAATTTCAGCTTCAACATCAGGCCTTCCAGTGAACACCCAGGACGGATTTCCTTTAGGATGGATTGGTTGGATCTCCTTGCAGTCCAAGGGACTTTCAAGAGTCTTTTCCAACACCACAGTTCAAAAGCATCAATTCTTTGGCACTCATCTTTCTTTATAGTCCAACTCTCACATCCATACATGACCAATGGAAAAACCATAGCCTTGACTAGACGGACCTTTGTTGGCAAGTAATGTCTCTGCTTTTTAATATGCTGTCTAAGTTGGTCATAACTTTACTTCCAAGGAGTAAGCATCTTTTAATTTCATGGCTGCAATTACCATCTGCAGTGATTTTGAAGCCCAGAAAAATAAAGTCAGCCACTGTTTCCACTGTTTCCCCATCTATTTGCTGTGAAGTGATGGGACTGGATGCCATGATCTTCATTTTCTGAATATTGAGCTTTAAGCCAACCTTTTCACTCTCCTCTTTCACTTTCATCAAGAGGCTCCTTAGTTCCTCTAGACTTTCTGCCATAAGGGTGGTGTCATCTGCATATCTGAGGTTACTGATATTTCTACTGGCAATGTTGATTCCAGCTTGTGTTTTCTCTAGCCCAGCGTTTCTTATGATGTACTCTGTATAGAAGTTAAATAAGCAGGGTGACAATATACAGCCTTGAGGTACTCCCATTGGAACCAGTCTGTTGTTCCATGTTAATGGTAAATTCTATATATATTTAAAGAAATAATAATAACACTAGGGGCTTTGCCTGTGGCTCGATGGTAAAGAATCTGCCTGCCAATACAGTTGCTGTGTAGCAGCTAAGCTCATGTGACACAACTACTGAACCCACCAGTTGCAACTAATGAAATTCTGTGCCCTAGAGCCCTTGCTCCACAACAAGAGAAGCCACCACAATGAGAAGCCAGGGCACCACAATGAAGAGTAGCCCCTGCTCGCTGCAACTAGAGAAAGCCTGTATGCAGCAATGAAGACCCAGCACAGTGAGTAAGTGAGTAAGTAAATAAGTAAATAAACACAATTAAATAATATTAATTCTATGCAAACTCTTCCAGATAACTGAAGAGGAGGAAAGATTCTCTAGTTCATTCCAAGATGCAAGAATTACTCTAGACATGATAAGAAAGCTCTAATTTCTTCCTGAACACAAATGCAAAAATTCTAAACAAATTAGCAAATCAAATCCAAAGCATATAATATTTCATGACCCTATGGTGTTTATTCCAGGAATACAAGTTTGATATTCTTTTGAAAACTTCTCAGTCTAAGTCACTTTTTAACAAATTAAAAAAGAAAATCATGTAATATTCTTAATGAACAAAGAAAAACATCCATTCCTCATTATAAGACCACAAAAATTCAACAAAAGCCATAATAATAAATCTCTCCATAAACAAAGAACAAGGATACCTCCTGAATCTGCTAAAGGACAGTTTAAAAAAATCTATTCTAAACTCATACTTAATTATGAAAATTGAATGGTTTCTCCGTAGATCAAGGGCAAGACAAGGAACTCTACCATCACCAACTCAATGTTGCATGGGAGTTATCAGTTCAGTTCAGTCACTCAGTTGTGTCTGACTCTTTGTGTTGCCATGAATCACAGCACGCCAGGCCTCCTTGTCCATCACCAAATCCCAGAGTTCACTCAAACTCATGTCCATCGAGTCTGTGATGCCATCCAGCCATCTCATCCTCTGTTGTCCCCTTCTCCTCCTGCCCCCAATCCCTTCCAGCATCAGGGTCTTTTCCAATGAGTCAACTCTTCACATGAGGTGGCCAAAGTATTGGAGTTTCAGCTTCAGCATCAGTCCTTCCAATTAACATCCAGGCCTTATCTCCTTTAGGTATCAGTTCAGTTCAGTCACTCAGTTGTGTCTGACTCTTTGTGTTGCCATGAATCACAGCACGCCAGGCCTCCTTGTCCATCACCAAATCCCAGAGTTCACTCAAACTCATGTCCATCGAGTCTGTGATGCCATCCAGCCATCTCATCCTCTGTTGTCCCCTTCTCCTCCTGCCCCCAATCCCTTCCAGCATCAGGGTCTTTTCCAATGAGTCAACTCTTCACATGAGGTGGCCAAAGTATTGGAGTTTCAGCTTCAGCATCAGTCCTTCCAATTAACATCCAGGCCTTATCTCCTTTAGGAAGTACTGGATGGACCTCCTTGCAGTCCAAGTGACTCTCAAGAGTCAGCCCAGTACAAAGGAGAAGACAAAGAAAAGACCAAGACTGAAAAGAAGTAAAGCTGTCTTTCTTCCCAGAGAACCTGATCACCTGTGCAGAACATCTGCTGAAATCTACCAAAAAGCTAACAGAATTAATGTGAATTTATCTACTGCATTATATGAGATTCATATAAAAATTAATTATTTTCTTGCAGATACAGATAAAAGAATCCCCAAAAAAAGCTTGCTCAATCTAGCCAAAGACTTGGGGAAAGAGACAACTTGAAGGAGACTTTCTGACAATTATAGACCATAGTCTAGCCAAAAATCAAAGGAAAACATCTCTTTCTTTGATCACAGAGTCAGGCATAAATTTCAGCTTCTACCACCAGCCAGCAAGTACCCTGGGGTTCCCAGGTGAAATTTTAAACTGGTCCCTGTATACAGGGAGCTAAGAGACCAAGAAAGAGGCAGATTACTCTTGCAGGTAGGTGGCAGGTTTAATAAGAAAGAGAACTTACAGCTTCAATTTCCGTGCTCATGAAGGGTC
>SJXQ01000449.1:0-11104 GCA_006408695.1 Aepyceros melampus | reverse complement strand
CACCACATGCGAAGAGTTGACTCATTGGAAAAGACTCTGATGCTGGGAGGGATTGGGGGCAGGAGGAGAAGGGGACGACGAGTGTGAGATGGCTGGATGGCATCACTGACTCGATGGATGTGAGTCTGAGTGAACTCTGGGAGTTGGTGATGGACTGGGGGGCCTGGTGTGCTGGGATTCATGGGGTTGCAAAGAGTCGGACACGACTGAGTGACTGAACAGAATTGAAGAGAACAGACTATATGATTTCAATTGAACCTTGAAATTTCTGCATCTCGTTTTATGTCCCTAGATATGTTCCAGTGTCTCCTAATTTATTTATTTATTTATTTTCCTAGTTTATTGTCTATGGGAACTTGAGCAGAATTTGTATCCTACTGTTGTGTGAAAATTGCATAAATATTAATTATGTTCAATTAGTTTGTGGTACTACTCAGGTCTACTATATCCTACTTTTCTGTATATTCATTCTATTAATTTTTGAGTGTTCGCTATTGAAACTCCAACTAAGAATCTTAATTTATCTACTTAAAAAAATAATTGTAATATATACAATTGTAATATATACAGTGGAACTATATGTAACTTTGTTTTGTATTTTCCAAGTCTCCTGTAAATGTGTTATCATACTTTCATAATTTAAAAAATAAAAAAGAAAGAGAAAAAAAATGAGTTTCCAGTGAGATCCTTAGCCTCTCCTGCCAAGTGAGGATACAAAAGACAGACCCCAGAAACAGAGTCTTCAGCCAACCATTGTGGCAGTCTGATCTGAGACTTCCAGTCTTCAGAAGTGTGAGAAATAAAATTCTGTTGTCAGAAAAAAAAAATAAATAAAAGAACATAACTCTATATTCTTTCTTACTCGTCACTTCTGGTTGGCCATTTTTGCCTATGGAAAAAGCATGGGTGCATGGGTTTTCTTGCCTGAGGTCTAAAGTCATGCTTGCAGATGACTGAAAGCAAAAGAGGGCTCTCTCATGTTTGAGATCCGTGTTATTTGTTCTCTAGGCAAACTAATTCCCGAATCTGATAGCACATTCCCTTTATGATTTCCTATGAAATCATAACATCTGCCTGGAGTCACTGACTCACTCAGTCCTAACAAGCTGTACACTCACTGGGAGCAGCATCCTCCCGCCTGAGCTGGCGCGATTTTAGTCAAACTGTGACAGCACACGTGTACAAAGGCAGCTGCCACTGACAGAGTCATTGGCCCTCAGGGTGATTGTAGGAGCCTACAGTCAACTGCCCATTGCATGCTGCTGCTTACAGCAGGTAGGATCTAGGGAAGATGGAATGCTGGGGACATTATTATTCGGAGTGAGGCATTGCATCAGCAGAGACCTAATCAAGTGCTTCCTCTGTGGAAGGGTGTAAACCTCAGGGCAAAGTCCATAGGCACTGAAAAGCCACAGGGCTGGATTAACAAGATAGGGGAGTGAGAAGAACTCAAAGATTGCATTTAATCTCTCTATCTCCCTTTCTCCCTGGACATCCAGGCCCTTCTTTTAAAAATAAAAGGTTTTTAAAAATTAATTATTTTTGACTTTGCTAGGCCTTTGTTGCTGTGTGTGGGCTTTCTCTAGTTGTAGCAAGCAGAGGCTTTTTGTTGTGGAACACAGGCTCTAGGCAAGCGGGCTTCGCTAGTCGTGGCACACAGGCTCAATAGTTGAAGCACGCGGGCTTGCTAGTTGCTGCTCACCAGCTCTAGAGTATGAGCTCAGTAGCTGTGGCACACAGGCTTAGTTACTCCAGGGCATGTGGGATCTTCCCGGATGGGGGATAGAACCTGTGTCTCCTGCATTGGCAGGCGGATTCTTATGCATTGAGCCACCAGGGAAGCCCCCGTCCCCTTCCTAACTACCCCACTGCCTTTACCTCCAGGATTCTCCCTTTCATATTCTACCAGATAGACTTTGGACACCACACAATGAAGATTATCCTTTTCACTGCAGATGGTGACTGCAGCCATGAAATTAAAAGACGCTTACTCCTTGGAAGAAAAGTTATGACCAACCTGGATAGTATATTCAAAAGCAGAGACTTACTTTGCCGACTAAGGTCCATCTAGTCAAGGCTATGGTTTTTCCTGTGGTCATGTATGGATGTGAGAGTTGGACTGTGAAGAAGGCTGAGCACCGAAGAATTGATGCTTTTGAACTGTGGTGTTGGAGAAGACTCTTGAGAGTCCCTTGGACTGCAAGGAGATCCAACCAGTCCATTCTGAAGGAGATCAACCCTGGGATTTTTTTGGAAGGAATGATGCTGAAACTGAAGCTCCAGTACTTTGGCCACCTCATGCGAAGAGTTGACTCATTGGAAAAGACCCTGATGCTGGGAGGGATTGGGGGCAGCAGGAGAAGGGGACGACCGAGGATGAGATGGCTGGATGGCATCACAGACTCAATGGACGTGAGTCTGAGTGAACTCCGGGAGTTGGTGATGGACAGGGAGGCCTGGCGTGCTGCGATTCATGAGGTCGCAAAGAGTCGGACACGACTGAGCGACTGAACGGAACGGAATGGAACGGACCTTTACTTTCCCTACTGTCTGTTAGAAAAGTGTTGAACTATCTTGGGTTAAAGTGCTGAAGTGCAGTCAGTTAACAATAAGCCATGTGGTAAGAGGGTGACTGAATGGGCTTCAGAATCAAACAGGCCTGGCTTCAGTGAGTCATCTTGTATCTTCTGTGTGGCTTTGGATAAATTATTTAAACTATTTGAATCTCATTGTGTCTTTAAAATGTAAATACTAAGTTATAATTCAAGGAATCATTTTGAAGATTGAATAGGATAAGATATGTAAAGGAAGTAATATTCAAAAATGTTAGTTTCCATTTTGGCATTCCAGTTCATGATTGATGCTACCCAGCCTTTATGGATTATCTGAAATATTAAATTGTAGAAGTAACTGATGGTGGAAGTTTTGAACGTGAAAGACATTAATACTATACAAATTTCCATGGACAATTCCTTTCTGAGAGGTTTTCACGTTATATGTGTGAGCATATTTGTGTATTAAGAGCATGTGTAGGCAGAGGGCTTAATCATGTGTGTTTTGTATCTTTTATAGAGTTGCCATTTTTTCATCCTGTTCTTTGCCCCAGGAGGCTGATTCATTGATCCTTTAGCAAATGTCCCTTCCAGCTTTCAGTTAGGTTTGGCCTCTGGGGAACCCCTACAGGAGACCTAGAGGTATTCATTCTCCTGGATAGCTTGTGGAGAGGTGGCTTGGAGTGGCATTTTGACAGAGGCCATTAAAGCTCTCATTCCCTTCATGCTTCCTGTTGGCTTGTAGATCATGGGATGGAAGAGAGTGGCCTCTCTGTCAGATACTAGTGGGCCAGCTGTGCTCCCCTTGGAAGGTCACCCATCATTTCAGGGTGAGTGTCTCTGCATGACCCTATCCTTCCACTTCTAGTGTTGACTCCTTCCTCTGGTCCTTGCGAACCTAGGTGTGGTAACTCCTTGTGAGCTGCTCAGCATTCTTGCGTGATCCCTTGTGATCCTCCTTCACCGACACCTTTCTAAATAGTCTCTTCCTAAATACACCCTTCTTAAGTTTTCCTAATTTGAGCGCACCATCTGTTTCCTGTTAGAATCCTGATTTATATACCAGTAAACACAGTGTAACTGGAGACATGGACTAATTCCTATAATGCGAGTTGACCAGGCTTATGTATTGTACTTCCCGAATTTATAGTGTGTTCTCTAGGACATGTTTTGACTTAGAGTGTCTCCGAATAATGATCATTGCTGTTTAAACCCCCTCTGTGATCTTGCTTAATGTTTAATCAATGTTGCTTGGGAGGCAGGATCCAAAGCAGAGGAGAAAAATGAGGAAAGACTAGAGGAAGAATGCAGATGTCTTGAGTCACGTTCTTGCAGATAGTCAAAGAAATTCGCTGAAATAAATTTGGATTGGATTTTACAGCTAGATCCTTAATGCTAATGAGCTTCCCTTTAATCTCTGTGAACCTAGTGATGCATCTGGGGCACAGAGGTCCCTCAAATCCCTTATGCTAGACATTGGAAAAGCCCCACTTTGGACTATTGAAAACTAAACAGGCTATTAAGACATCATTTGCTCTTTTCTGAGCTGTCTCTTCTGTTGTATCTGGCTCCTTGAGATGTCTTTCTATTCTTTTTTAAAATTTTCATTCATTTATTTTATTATTGACTTCTCTGTGTCTTTGTTTCATGCAGGCTTTCTCTAGTTGAGGTGGGCTGGGGCTTCTCTTTGTTGCAGTGCAGGCATCTCACTGGGGTGGCTTCTCTTACTGTGGAGCACAGGCTCCAGGCCCCCGGGCTTCAGTAGTCGCCTCGTGTGGGCTCAGTAGTTGCTGTGCATGGGCTTAGCTGCTCTGCGGCATGTGGGATCTTCCCGGACCAGGGACTGAACCCATGTCCCCTGGGTTGGCAGGTGGATTCTTATCTACTGAGCCACCAGGGAAATCCTCCTGTTCCTTTAGATTTAGTTTTGGAGAGATTTGGTGAAGCAACATGAGATAAAAGAAGAAGCATCATAGATGTCCAGGAGCCTGTGATGATGCTGGCCTTGATGTGAGGTCACACCTGGCCCTGACTTTGGGTTGGTCAGTGATGGGCTGATTGGAGCGTCTTATTAGGCTCGGACTTTAAAAACCCAACCTCCCAGATAGAATGTATTTTTTATGTGAAGACAGACTCCAACGAAAGAAACACTTATTGTGTCAAAAAAAAAATTCTTACTTTTAACTCTCTAAGTATTTTTCCCTTTATCAAAAGGCTAATGACTATGGCAAGGCAGTGTTGAAAATACCAATTTATGCTCTTTTCAGGGTTCGAAAACTTTATTAATTTGAACTTTAAGTAACTTTTTTACCTCATGTTATTCATTTGACAGCAATTGTTTCAGGAGATGGATTGCAGTTCCCAGGAAATCTTCTCATCTATTAATATAATAATAAACTGAAATCAGTGCATAGTTCACAGAGAACTGGCAGTGTTTCACGTTTTTGCCTTTTGACTGGCGTTGCACTAACCTAGAGTATAAGAAGTCAAGTGATGGATGGACAAGTGTTTCAACCCACTAAACCTTGCATTTGCAGAGCAAAGAAATGCAGTCACAGACATTTGTTAGCACAGGATAGGATTAGCAGTCCTACTGCGTGACAAGTTATACAAAATAATCCCAACAGAAAAGACTAGTTTCTAGCTGGCCCTTCAGAAATGTTTGTTTTATAAGATACCATAATACTTGTTAAAACAAGATGATGTCAGCCACCACTTCTTTTATTGAATATATATTTCCCCAAACTATTTGCTTACCTTCCTACACAGAAAAAGTCTCCATTATTACATTTAGTGGGAAGAAATAAATATCTCCCTTACTTACTTTTCCGAGGTCAATCTGCTTCTATGTAGACTTATTTGTGATTGACATTTATCATATCTAGATGTCTAAAAGTCCATTAATAAGATCTTTAACAAGAATCAGATTTTTTTTTAACTTGAGATGAACATTTTGTGAATCACAGAGAATTGATTTCAATAAATGGTTTTAATCTGGGCTTTACTGAGACCAAAGTGGTCCATGAGAAGACTTGATATTACCCTATGAATGCCCTGATACACACAGAATTGCAGGTAAATAAATGTATTCACCCCTTTCCACCTTGCCCTACCCCACAGAGTAGGTTTAAAGCTCTCAGCAGATTCTCAAAGGGATATTATATTTGATTTGAGAAACAATAACTTCTGCTCACTTAAAAACTGTAGGCATATAGTAACTGTATTATTCTTTCTTAATAATGATAATGGTAGTGATAGTAAATTCTTTTTGATAATAGTCCTTTTATAGATAACTGTTTGCTGAAGGGTTCCTCAGAAATCAATATTGGGATTACTCAATCATTAGTTTAACTGACATACAAACGTATATTGGGAACCTAGTGTGTGTGAAGGAATGTAACTGTGTCCCTCCTATGTGCTGTGTGAGTAAGTGTAAAACAAGGTGAGATATGAGCATTTCTTTTTTCTTAAACTTTCTATTTTGCATGGGATACAATCAATTAACAATGTTTTAGTAATTTCAGGTGAACAGGGAAAGGACTCAGCTATTCATATACATGCATACATTCTACCCCAAACACCCTCCCCTCCAGGCTGCCACATAGCATTGAGCAGAGTTCCATGTGCTATTCAGTAGGTCCTCATTGGTTATCCATTTTAAATACAGCATTTCTAAGTTGATTCTTTTGGAAATCACCACAGCTCACAACTAAATAATATAAGAATGGAACCACCAAGAAATGAAGAGGCATGTAAAAGAAACAGAAGCACAAAAATCAGTCTTACGCTTTTTGGCATAACATTCCACAGTACTTAATTGTCCTAATGTTTGAAAAGCCCACTCTTGCTATTATTTCTAAAAATTTATTTATATATATATATGTATATACACACATATCAGAGTACTTAAAGTAAGTAACAGTGGTAGCCTCAGTGGGAGGGAAACTCAAAAGGGAGGAGGTATATGTATATGTATGGCTGATTAATTTTGCTATGCAGTAGAAACTAACACAACATCATAAGGTAACTATCCTGCAGTAAATATTAAATAATAAAAAAAGAAAGCAATAGGTATAAGCATAGGTATACCATGAAAATTAATTCTCCTGCTATCCAAACTCACGTATTCTAGTTTACTTTCTCAAAGATAGAAATTATGCTTTTTATTTTTTATGATAAACATACTGTTTTAATCAGGATACTGTCCTCCAAGACTTTCTTGGTATTATACTGAACAGAAGTTAAATATCAGAAGGCTTCTCCTCAGCAATTTAAAAAACTGCTTACTTACTCTAGAAATTCTAAGGAGGGGAGATAAAATACATTGTGTCTCTAGAAAGGATGCTTCTAATGTTTTTACTCTTACAAAATGGCTCTTGAAAAACACTGAAGATCTTTGTCTCTCTGGACATGCACTTGGACTTTGAACTTGGATTTGGGGCCAGAACTATGCCATCACCTAAACTTAGATCTGAAAGATTTATCATGGTTCACATGCCTTGTTCTGAAGGCAGTATAACTCTCTAGGTCCACACGATGGCAGGGCATTATGTATGTTATGTCCTTTTAATTCACAGCTAAATATGAATAATGATGGTAAGTCGAGTCTTAAATTATTCACATCAGCTCAATTGCTAAGTGGACTGTCCTTGGATAACAACTTTTTAAACAATCAGAAACCTAGAGCATATGACAGTCAGTGTCTTTCAGTTAGCTGCTGCATGGTAAGCTTTGTTGCATCATCTTTCAGACTGACCTTTGAGGTGATAGAAACCAGCAGTAAAAGATCAGATCTGTTTCCTGGTTACCAACGCCTTTAAATCACCTTCGATAAAAGCAGATCACTTGTCAGAAATTACAGCAGATGGCAAGTTGTGGGCTGCCAGTAACTGTCTCTAGTAATTCACAGCTAAATATGAATAATGATGGTAAGTACGAGTCTTAAATTATTCACATCAGCTCAATTGCTAAGTGGACTGTCCTTGGATAACAACTTTTTAAACAATCAGAAACCTAGAGCATATGACAGTCAGTGTCTTTCAGTTAGCTGCTGCATGGTAAGCTTTGTTGCATCATCTTTCAGGCTGACCTTTGAGGTGATAGAAACCAGCAGTAAAAGAACAGATCTGTTTCCTGGTTACCAACGCCTTTAAATCACCTTCGATAAAAGCAGATCACTTGTCAGAAATTACAGCAGATGGCAAGTTGTGGGCTGCCAGTAACTGTCTCTAGGTTACAGTTTCTGTAGGGAAGGGCTTATTTATTTTTTTTTGTCAAATATTATATATGTCATTGCATTTTCAAATAATAATTTATCTTTGAATATTTTAATTAAACATACACATGCTTGGTAAAAATTTTCAAATTGTGCAAATATGTACAATGAAAAGAAATGCTCCCATACATCCTAAACCATCAGCTTCCAACCCCATCCCAGTCACAGAAGCAGCTGTTGCTAATGGTGTCTTGTGCATTTCCCCAGAATTTTCTATATATGTAAAATACATAAATAGTATAGTTGTAAGAATATACTAAAATATTTTTATAGAATAAATATACAAACTGTATGTGTATATATACAAATGGCTTGAAGGACAGATTTGGTCCTGTGTCTTCCCTGGTGGCTCAGATGATAAAGAATCCACCTGCAATGTGGGAGACCTGGGTTTGATCCCTGGGTTGGGAAGATACCCTGGAAGAGGGCATGGCAATCTACACCAGTGTTCTTGCCTTGAGAATCCCCATGGACAGAGGAGCCTGGCAGGCTATAGTCCATGGGGTCGCACATGGGGTCGCACTGAGGAACTAGGCACAATAAAACATCCATGGGCTTCCCAGGGGGCGATAGTGGTAAAGAATCTGCCTGCCAATGCAGGAGACTAAAGAGACTCAGGTTTGATCCTTGGGTCAGGGAGATCCCCTGGAGGAGGGCATGGCCATCCATTCCAGTATTCTTGCCTGAAGAATCCCATGGACAGAGGAGCCTGGTGGATCACAGTCCATAGGGTCTCAGAGTCAGACACAAGTGAAGTGACTTAACACACTCATAAAACCTCCATAAGACATTCGGCACATTCAGAAATGTCCTTGATATTTGGTTCTGTCAAAATCACTTGACGTGTGTCATGGTTATGGAGGTTTTGGATAGGACCAAATTTCAAGGACCTTTTGTCATGGACCAAGAGTATTATGGATGTTTTAGACAGGACCAAATCTCTACTACCCAAAGAACAAAAATGTATATATGTAATGCTATTTCAACCTAACATCTAATTTTGGAGAAGCTTTTCCATAATAGTTTTAGATACATTTCACTATATTTAGCAGTTGTATAATATTCATTTACTTAATCAGTTTTATATCAATGGACATCCAAATTTTATATTTGCTTCAAAAGATACTGAAATTAATGCCATCTACTTCCATTTTTGCTTATATATGTGTGTGTGTTTCTCTGCAAAGTTTTTGAATGAGATTTTGCATTTAGAATTTTGATAAATAGTGTAGACATTGCCAACTTACCCTTCAAAGAGGCTATACCACTTTCACTCAAACCAGCAATAATGGTAGGCCCTAAGTGAACACTTTTGTCAATACTATGATTATCAATATTTTTTATCCTTGTCAAATTTGCTGTCGTTGTTGTTCAGTCAGTCAGTTTTGTCCAACTCTTTGTGATCCCAGGGACTGCAACACGCCAGGCTTCCCTGTCCTTCACCATCTACCAGAGCATGCTCAAACTCATGTCCATTGAGTCGGTGATGCCATCCAACCATCTCATCTTCTGTCGTCCACTTCTCCTGCCTTCATTCTTTCCCAGCATCAGAGTCTTTTCCAGTGAGTTGGCTCTTCCCATCAGGTGGCCAGTGTTGGAGGTTCAGCCTCAGCATCAGTCCCTCCAGTGAATATTCAGGATTGATTCCTTTAGGATTGACTGCTTTGATCTCCTTGCATATTAATATGACCTTTTGTCAGGAGCTTAGAAAAGTACTTCAATTCTATATATAATCTATTTGTCTTTCTTTATTCTGCTTTGAGCTGGTGTTTCTCTCTACTTGTTTTTCTAATGGGTTGTTGGACTGTTGTATATTAAGGCAATTAAAACATATTTACATGCATTGTAAATAAACTCTCCCAGGGTTTTAGTCATCCTTTGACTTGTTAATTAAATTTCTTGCCATGTGGGAATTTGTACTGTTTATGAAAGCATTAATCATTTCTTTTATAGAGTTATGGATTTTGCGCTTCTTTAGAAAGGTCTTTGCCACTCCAAGTTTTTTTTCTTAAGTGGCCATAGTTTTCCTAGGATAGTTGAGGATACATATTTTATTTTGAAATATTTCATAATTTGGAATTTATTTTTCTATAAAAGACCTAGATTTTTTCCCACTCATTTTCTCATTTTGATTGTTGATTTATCCCACCTTTCCCAGATGATATGTAAAGCCACTTTTATCATATACAGAATTTTCACATGCATTTGACTCTATTTGCAAATTATATGCTGATGATCAGCTGGTTTCTGAAGCACTGTCATACTTTAATGTATGACATTAAAGGGCTAGTTCTCCATCATTTCTCTTCCTTTTTCCATGTCTAGTCTAACCACCCTAACATGCTTATATTTACATATCTTTATTTTCCATTTTCCCCATAGAATTCTTAACAGGTTTCAAAATATAAAATTTTCTTTGTACTTTTGTTGGTAATCACATTGTATTTATAAATTGATTCAGGGATATCTGCTATCTTTAAAATATTGTTTTTATATTCAAAGAATAAGATATATTTCTATTTATTGATTTTTTATTAGAATTTTCAAGTTTTCTTTGCCTAGATCCTGTTTTAGAACATTTTATTTTGATTATTTTAAAGATGTGTTGCTTTTTCAGAGTCAAATTCTTCTTTTGCATTTTATATACATATAACATAGCTATATTAATATAGGAAAATTGTTGATTCTTGTGAATTAAATTTTTAGGCAGCTACGTTAGTAAGTTCTTATATTGATTCTAATATCCATATAAGTTGATATTGATTATTTTGTACTTTCAGGTAAATAGAATTGCTCCAAGGGAGATATAGATCTGTATTTTTCTAATGTGCATGCATATATATGTATATATGTGTGTTTGCATATACCTTTTAATTTTTCACATTTTTAAAGCTTATTTTTAAAGTGATAATATATCCATATGGCTCAAAATCTAGAAGTACAAAAGATATACCAAAAAAAATTACAAAAAATCTCCCTCTATAGCTATTCCAGACCCCAATATTTCCTCATATGAGTTAGTGTATATTATAACTTCTTGTTAATTCTTTCAGAGTTATGTAATATAGTCAGAATAGTATATAAATAAATGTACTTTGGGGCTTCCCAGGTTGGATCCCTGGGTCTGGATGATCCCCTGGAGGAGGGCATGGCAGCCCACTCCAATATTCTTGCCTGGAGAACCATATGGAAAGAGGAGCCTGTGGGCTACAGTCCATAGGTTTGCAAACAGTCAGATACAACTAAAGCAACTTCAGTTGAGTTCAGTTGCTCAGTT
>SJXQ01000448.1:22969-64638 GCA_006408695.1 Aepyceros melampus | reverse complement strand
TTTATTTTTGTGTATCATGTTAGAAAGTGATCTAGTTTCATCCTTTAACAAGTGGTTGACCAGTTTTCCCAGCATTTGTCATTATAAAAGGAACATCAAGAAGGAGAGGGAACTCAAATGAGCATTATGTGCATTAATTAGCCAAAGTCTGAGGGAAGAAAAGTGGCAGACTAATCAGTTTTGTCAAATAGTCAGAAAAATTAAAAAGGAAAAACATTAAAACATTAAGATAATTAATCAATATACAGGTTTACTCTGTCATTGGGAGAGGGAAATGGCAACCCACTCTGGTATTTTTGCCTGGAGAATCCTATGGACAGAGGAACCCGGTGGGCTTCAGTCCATGAGGTCTCAAAGAAAGGGACAAAACTGAAATGACTTAGCATTCATGGACACTCTGTCATTAGCAATGAACTTCTACTTAACCATGTAATTGCTTCTCAGTGTCAGTTTGTGTTAGTATAAAGTCATCACTGTTAGGAAAAATCGTTAAAATTAATCTTCTAGAACAAAGAGACCACTCTCAAATTTTATTACATCATAACTTATTTTTTTTTACACTTAATAGATTCATGTAGTTTAAAAAGATGTATAGGTATGTCATTTCATATTTGGAAGCAGCCTTTGAGGTTTCTTATGTGAAAGCAACAATAATAACAACAATAAAATTTTATAAAAGAACTACTTATTATTGTGATATTGATAAACATGACTGAAACAATGGAAGCAATAAGATGATAAAGTTTATCAAATGTGAACATATATTTGCAAAGAAACAGGAAAAAATGATAAAGGTTCAGAAAAAAAAATTTAATAACAAATTAATCTCCAGAGGAGATCTTTTATGATATTATCTGATATTTGTAAATTCTATTTTAAATAAAGAAATATTCAAAGGTAATTTTTGTGAGTGAAGGAAATATAAATCACTGAAGATATATTCTAAGAAGAAATTCAGTTACAAAAAGAAAAAAATCTATAGAAAAATACATACTATTAACCATTAGTTAAACAGCTACCTTTAGTGGATTATTACTAGTACTTTACACTCCCTTTATCAAAGCTAAGTTATACAGCAGATATCTGCAGAACAAAACTTCAAAATTAGTAAGTGGTTAATTTTTATGAAGAAAAAAATGTTTGTTTTTTATTTAGTTTAAATATAGTTGATAAAATATACTACATTAGTTTCAGGTATATTGCAGAATGATTTTACACTTTCATAGGACTTCCCTGGTGGCTCAGATGGTAAAGCGTATGCCTACAATGAGGGAGGCCTGGATTCAGTCCCTGGGTTGGGAAGATCCCCTGGAAAAGGAAATGGCAACCCACTCCAGTCCTATTGCCTGAAACATCCCGTGGATGGAAGAGCCTTGTAGGCTATAGTCTGCGGGGTTGCAAAGAGTCAGACATGACTGAGTGACTTCACTTTTCACTTTCTTTTTTCTCATTATGACATAATCATAAGTGTATTAACCATCTGTACCCATACAAAGTTATTATAATATTATTGATAATATTTCTTTTGTTATTATATCCCTATGATTTATTTATTTTATAAATAGAGATTTGTATCTCTTAATTTCCTTCAACTATTTTGCCCACCTTCAAACTACCCTCTCTTCTGGTAACTAGCCCTTTTGTTCTATGTATTAACAAGTCTGTTTTCATTTTGTTTCTTCCAGTCCACTTGTAAGTGAGATCATGTGACATTTTCTTTCTCTGTCTGCCTTATTTCACTTAGCATAATACCCTCTAGCTCCATTCATGTTTTGGCATCTGGTAAATTTCATTTTTTATGGCTGAGTAATATTTCACTACATATATGGCTTTTAAATAGTAAAGAATCTGCCTGCAATGCAGGAGATTTGAGTTCTAGCTCTGGATCAGGAAGATACCCTGGAGAAGACAATAGCTACTCACTCCAGTTTTCTTGCCTGGAGAATTCCATGGACAGAGGAGCTTGACAGCTACAGCCCATGGGATCTCGAAGTATTGGACATGACTGAATGACTAACAATTTCACTTTCACTTTCACTTCACAGATATTTTTATATTTTCTTCACCCACTCATCTATTGATGGACACTTTGATCACTTCCATACTTCGGCTATTATAAACAATGCTCCAATAAACATAGAGATACATATACCTTTTCAAATTAGTGCTTTTTCCTTATTTGGATAAATACCCAGAAGTAGAATTGTTGGATTGTACAGTAGTTCTATTTTTTTTTTAATGGAAAAACCTCCATACAATTGTCTTTCATGCTTGCATCATTTTACAATTCCACCAACAGTGGGCAAGTTTTCCTTTACTTGATATCCTCACCAACAGTTGTTTTGTATTATGTGGTATCTTTTTGAAAATAGCCCTTCTGACCAGTATTGAAGGATATCTCATTGTGAGTTTAATTTGCATTTCCCTGATGATTATGGAGCTTTCCTTGTGGCTCAGATGGTAAAGAGTCTGCCTACAATGTAGGAGACCCAGATTCGATGCCTGGATTGGGAAGATCCCCTGGAGAAGGGAATGGCTAACCACTCCAGTATTCTTGCTTGGAGAATTCCAAGGATAGAGGAGCTTTGAGGTCTACAGTTCATGGGGTTGCAGTCTGACATGACTGAATGACTAACAAACTAATGATTAGTGATGTTGAGCATCTTTTCATGTGTCTCTTGTCCATCTATATGGCTTTCCTGGAAAAATGTATTCAGGTTTTTAATCTATTTTTTCATTCAGATTGGTTTTTGAAATTGAGTTGTATGAGTATATTTTAATATTAATGTATTTAACATTAATGTATATTTTAATTAATATTAATGTGTATTTTAATTAATATTAATTTATTTAATATTAATGCACATTTAATATTAATCCCTTATCAGATATATAAGTTGCAAATATATTATCCCATTTAATGAGTTTCCTTTTGCTTTGTTGGTGGTTTCTTGGCTTGCAAAGGATTTTTAGGTTCAGGCAAGTTCATTTTTGAACTCTCATTTTCATTGCCCTTGCCTGAGGAGACACTAAACCATCTGTCAAAGAATGTACTACCTATATTTTCTTCTGAGTTTTATAGTTTCAGGTCTTACATTTAAGTCTTTAGTCTATTTTGAGGTGATTGCTGTATGTGGTGTAAGAAAGTTGTCCAATTTAATTCTTTGGTATGTAGCTGTCCAGTTTATTAATGAGTTTCCTTTTGCTTTGTTGGTGGTTTCTTGGCTTGCAAAGGATTTTTAGGTTCAGGCAAGTTCATTTTTGAACTCTCATTTTCATTGCCCTTGCCTGAGGAGACACTAAACCATCTGTCAAAGAATGTACTACCTATATTTTCTTCTGAGTTTTATAGTTTCAGGTCTTACATTTAAGTCTTTAGTCTATTTTGAGGTGATTGCTGTATGTGGTGTAAGAAAGTTGTCCAATTTAATTCTTTGGTATGTAGCTGTCCAGTTTCCCATAATTGAGTGTTTCCAATAAACACCCTTTATTGAAGAGACTGTCTTATCTCCATTGACAAGTCTTACTCTCCTTCTCATTCATTGATTGAACAAATAAGTGTGGATTTATTTCTGGTTCTGTATTCTACTTTATCCATCTATCCCATCTATCCATTTTTATGTCAGTATTGCACAATTTTTGATTACTACTATGTTGCAATAAGAAAGTTGTCCAATTTAATTCTTTTGTATGTAGCTGTCCAGTTTCCCATAATCGAGTGTTTCCAATAAACACTCTTTATTGAAGAGACTGTCTTATCTCCATTGACAAGTCTTACTCTCCTTCTCATTCATTGATTGAACAAATAAGTGTGGATTTATTTCTGGTTCTGTATTCTACTTTATCCATCTATCCAATCTATCCATTTTTATGTCAGTATTGCACAATTTTTGATTACTACTATGTTGCATAATTTATAATCAGGGAGCATATACCTTTAATTTTATTATTTCTCAAGATTTCTTTGGTTACTCAGCATCCTTTGTGTCTCAATACAAATTTTAAGATTATTTGTACCAGTTACATGAAACTGTCATTAGTATTTATAGAGAGATTATAATAAATGTGTAGATTGCTTAGAATAGTATGGATATTTTAACAGTACTTATGCTTATAATCCATGACCATGGTATATCTTTACATTTGCATCTTCTTCAAGTTATTTTAATCAACGTCTTTTCAATCTCAGAGAAGAGGTCTTTCATCTCTTTGGTTAAATTTATTATTTTATTATTTAGGATGAAATTGTAAAATGGATTGTTTTATTAATTTCTCTTTCTTAAAATTCATGATTACAGTATAAAATTACAACAGATTTTTGTATACTGATTTTGTATCCTGCAACATTACTACATTTATTAGTTCTGATTTTTTTTTTTTGGTGGAGATTTTAGGATTTTCTATGTATAGTATTATGTCATCTGCAAGTGATAGCAGGTTTCCTTTTCATTCCAGTTTACTTGCATTTTATCTCTTTTTCTGTTCTGATTGTTGTGGCTAGGACTTCCAATACTTTGTTGAATAAAAGTGACTAGAGTGTATCCTTCTCTTGTTTTTGATCTTAGAGGAGATGCTTTCAGCTTTTCACTCTTGAGTATAATGTTGGCTATAGGTCTGTCAAACATAGACTTTATTGTGCTGAGGTATTTTTTTATTCCTATGTTGCTAGAAATTTTTAAATCATAAATGGATGTTAAATTTAGTCATAAACTTTTTCTGTATCTATTAAGATGCTCATATAATTTTATAATAAATTTTTATTGGAGTATAGTTGCTTTACAGTGTTGTGTTAATTT
Organism: Aepyceros melampus; assembly: GCA_006408695.1. NCBI lineage: Eukaryota > Metazoa > Chordata > Mammalia > Artiodactyla > Bovidae > Aepyceros > Aepyceros melampus. Next base: position 59,842 of record SJXQ01000448.1, on the reverse strand, counting down.
CTGCTGATTATATATATATTTTTATTTTTCAAAATTTTAATGTGATGTGTCCCATTGATGGACTTATGTGCAGTTATTAAACTTTCCTTGCATCCTGGGATATGTTCCCCTTGAACATTGTGTATGATCCTTTTAATATATTGTTGAATTTGGGCTGCTAGTATTTTGTTGAGTATTTTCTTAAATTAATTTATTTTAATTGGAGGCTAATTACTTTACAATATTGTATTGGTTTTGCCATACATCAACATGAATCCGCCACAGGTATACACATGTGCCTCGCCCTGAAGCCCCTTCCCTCTGCCCTCCCCGTACCATCCCTCTGGGTCGTCTCAGTGCACCAGCCCCAAGCATCCAGTATCATGCATTGAACCTGGACTGGCAATTCATTTCATATATTATATTATACATGTTTCAATGCCATTCTCCCATCTTTATCCATTCATCTCTCAGTGGGCACTCAGATTGCTTCTGTACCTTGGCTATTGTGACGATTTTTACATCTATGTTCATTAATGATATTGAACTTTGTACCATCCCTCTGGGTCGTCTCAGTGCACCAGCCCCAAGCATCCAGTATCATGCATTGAACCTGGACTGGCAATTCATTTCATATATTATATTATACATGTTTCAATGCCATTCTCCCATCTTTATCCATTCATCTCTCAGTGGGCACTCAGATTGCTTCTGTACCTTGGCTATTGTGACGATTTTTACATCTATGTTCATTAATGATATTGAACTTTACTCTTTTATTGTTTCTTTTGTTTTGATATCAGGTTGATACTGGCCTTATAAAATAAGTTCAAAATTATTCCTTCTTTTCTATTTTTTGGGAATAGTTTGAAAAAGATAGATGTTAAATATTTTTAAATGTTTAGTAAAACTAAACATTTTAGTTTAGTGGAGTTGTCTGATCCTGGATTTTGTTTGTTTTTTACTACTGACTCAATTTCATTACTAATAATCAGCCTGTCCTTTTTTACTTTCTGATATAGTCTTAGGGATAGAAGATTTACAGGAATTCATCCATTTCATCTATGTTGTTCATTTTATTGATGCATAATTGTTCATAGTAATCTTATATGATTTTTTGTATTTTTGTAATGTTAGTTGCAATTTCTATTTATTTTACTAATTTGGGATCTTATAAATATACATATATATTTTTTATTGAAGTATCATTCACTTACATTGTTTCAGGTGCACAGCAAGGTGATTCAATTATACAAATACACATATATTATTGTTGAAATTATCTTCCATCATAGGTTATTACAAGATATTGACCAAAGTTCACTCTGCTGTACAGTAAACCTTTGTTGCTTGTTGCATATCTATTTTTTAATTAAAAATCTAGCATTCTATTCATACTAAGTGAAATAAGTAGAATCAAAATATCATAATATTTTTAGTTAGGCAAAAATTCATGTTTTCTAAAATATATACATTATATACATTTATAATATGTATGCAAACTGCATATCTACTACAATACATATATATTACACATATATTCAACTACACTTGATAAAGGCTTGAGAAAGAACATCAGTAAAAGAGAGAAGAGATGGAGAAATTGGAGGACATAAACTAAATGAAATGTGAGCCCTGAATATGAAATAGAAAAAGTGAAACAAACTAGATAAAAGTAAAAGATTATCATATGGCCCAGTGGTTTTTAAACATGACTTTTCATTAGAAACTTATCTGGAGCTCTGGAGAAAATATAGCAATACCTGAGAATTTGTATTTTTCAAAAAATTTCAAGAAAGGCTTGAGAAAGAACATCAGTAAAAGAGAGAAGAGATGGAGAAATTGGAGGACATAAACTAAATGAAATGTGAGCCCTGAATATGAAATAGAAAAAGTGAAACAAACTAGATAAAAGTAAAAGATTATCATATGGCCCAGTGGTTTTTAAACATGACTTTTCATTAGAAACTTATCTGGAGCTTTGGAGAAAATATAGCAATACCTGAGAATTTGTATTTTTCAAAAAATTTCAAGATAATTCTGATATGCATCTGAATTTTAAAAAGTGATTACAGATTTTTCTACTAGATCCTAGTATTGCCAATAGAGAGTTCTATTATTTTTCTGTTGACCAATTATGATACAATGGTATTTTAGGTTTTTTCCTTGTCTTGTGTTTCCTGCCTAGAAACATTTCTTTAGCATTTGTTGTAAAGCCAGTTTGGTGGTGCTGAATTCTCTTAACTTTTGCTAGCCTGGAAAGCTTTTGATTTCTCCATCAAATTTGAAGGAGAGTCTGGATGGGTACAGTATTCTTGGTTGTAGTTTCTTCCTTTTCAACACTGTAAATATATCAAGCCATTCCCTGCTGGTTTGTAGAGTTTCTGTTGAGAAAGTAGCTGATAACCTGATGGGAGTTCCCTTGTATATTATTTGTCATTTTTCCCTTGTTGATTTTAATATTTTGCCTCTGTCTTTAATTTTTGTCAGTTTGATTACTACGTGTCTTGGTGTGTTCCTCCTTGGGTTTATCCTGTCTGGGACTCTCTGTGTTTTCTAGACTTGGTTGACTATTTCCTTTCCCATGTTCAGGAATTTTTCAGCTATTATCTCTTCAAATATTTTCTTAGGTCCTTTCTCTTTCTATTCTCCTTCTGGAACCTATATGATGTGAAGGTTGGTGAGTTTAATCTTGTCCTAGTGGTCTCTTAGGCTGTCTTCATTTCTTTTCATTCTTTTTTCTGTATTCTGTTCTGCAGCAGTGATTTCTACCATTCTGTCCTCTAGGTCATTTATCCATTCTTCTGCTTCAGTTATTCTGTTATTGATTCCTTCTCGTGTATTATTCATCTCTGCTTGTTCTTTAATTCTGCTATATCTTTGGTAAACATTTCTTGCATCTTTTCAGACTTTGCCCTCATTCTTTTCCCAAGATCCTGAATTATCATCACTATCATTATTCTGATTTTTTTTTTTCTGGAAGATTGCCTATCTCCACTTCATTTAGTTGTGTTTTCTGGGATCTTATCCTGTCACTTTATCTGACATATACTGTCTGCTTTATCATTGTGATTAACTTTCCATAATATGGTTTTTGTTTTAGCTGCTGTGAGACTGTTCTCCTTGCTTCTTTTGTCTACCCTCTGATGGATGAAACTAAGAGACTTGTGTAAGCTTCTTGATGGGAGGGACTGGCAATGGGGAAAACTGGGTATCATTATTCTGATTTTTTTTTTTCTGGAAGATTGCCTATCTCCACTTCATTTAGTTGTGTTTTCTGGGATCTTATCCTGTCACTTTATCTGACATATACTGTCTGCTTTATCATTGTGATTAACTTTCCATAATATGGTTTTTGTTTTAGCTGCTGTGAGACTGTTCTCCTTGCTTCTTTTGTCTACCCTCTGATGGATGAAACTAAGAGACTTGTGTAAGCTTCTTGATGGGAGGGACTGGCAATGGGGAAAACTGGGTCTTGCTCTGGTGGGCAGGGCCTTGCTCAGTAAATCTTTAATCCAATTATCTGCTGATGGGTGGGGTTTCACTCCCTTTCTGGCAGTTGTTTGGCCTGAGGTGACTCAGCCCTGGGTTCTGCGGCTTGATGGTAGGGTAATGGTGAACTCCAATGGGGTTTACACAAGGGGGACCTTCCAGTGCCCCTGTCCTATGGTGAGACCCTGCTGACCCATGTCTCCATAGGAGGCCTTCCAACACTAGCAGGTAGTTTCATCTCAGTCTCCTGTGCGGTCACTGCTCCTCTCCTCTGCATCTTTATGTGGACAAAATTTTGTTTGTGCCCTCCAAGACCAGAGTCTTTGTTTTACCCGCTCCTCTAGAAGGCCTATTATCAAATGCTACTGGCCCTCAAGGCAAGATTCTCTGGAGCCCCAGTCCCTTTGTTGGATCCCAAGGCTGGAAAGTCTGACATGGGGTTCAGAACCTTCACAATACTGTGAAAACTTCTTTGGTATTATTGTTCTCCAGTCTACGGGTTATCCACCCAGTGGGTATGGGAGTTGGTTTTATCGTGATTGAGCCCCTCCTATTGTCCTGCTGTGGCCTCCTCTTTGTCTTTGGACATGAGGTATCTTATTTTAGTGGGTTGTGTGATCCGTGAGTGGCCCCTACGTGGGCTGTATGGGTCCTTCTGTTTTGATGCGGTCAACTATTATGGGTGCACTGGTAGGCAGGACAGGACACTGGACTGGTTGGCCACTAGGTTCCGATTTTTGTGGTGACTGCCATCCCACTGATTTGTGGGGCCAGGTCTCTAAGTGACTGACTACAGGGCCTGGAGTGGCCACGGATGAAGCTTGCTCACTTATGGCTGGGTAATTTTCTCACACTAATAGGCTAGAGAGGGGACTCCGAAGTGATGCTTGCCAGTGCCAGTGTCCCTGATGCAGAACCTCTTCCTCAAAATGTCTATTGCTTGTATCTCCAGGTCCAAGGTGAGTTTCAGTTGCCACCTGACCCTCTGAGGTGCCCTTTAGGATAAGCTCTTTTCAAACTGTTGTCTCTGTGCTACTGCATGTAAATGTCTTCACATGTCTTTTAAGATTAGAGTTCAGTTTTGTAAGGTCCCCCAGCTCCCCTGTATACAAGCCAGTTGTTCTGGGGACTCTTCTTCTTGTATATAACACCTAGGCTGGTGAACCTGATGGCAGGAGAGACCCCTCCCCTTGGAGAAAAGCTCTGAAATTTTGAGCATCCTTGTGTTTGTGGATCACCTACCAAAGGGTGTGGCTTTTATGATTACCATGTCTTCACTCCTCCTACCACCCTTTTGTGCTTCCTTCCTTGTATCTTTAGCTGTAAAAATTATCTTTTGCTAGCCTTCAAGTTCTCATAGATAGTTGCTCTGTAAACAGCTTTAATTTTGCTGTGCCTGTAGACAGAAGTGTGTTCAGGGTTTTCATACTCCATACTTCACACTATCTTGGCCAGACATCAAGAAAAATACATTTAAAGTAAAATAGAAAATTTGAAAATATAGTATGAAATACAAAAGTTTGCTTTTTTAGCACATAAAAATAAACAAATTTCACGGGGAAAAGATCTGATATAAATAGTAGACATGTTTATTTTTCTTGCTACACTTGCAAACCTTTCCAGCAATTTTCAAGAACAGTACAAATTGCCTAGTTTCTATAGTTAATGTATATAACATATTTTGTTTAATACTGTCTTCACCTTGTTGTTTAGTCACCTGGTCGTGTCCTACTCTTTGTGACCCCATGGACTGCAGCATTCCAGGCATCCCTGTCCCTCACTATCTCCCAAAGTTTGCCCAAGATCATGTCAATTGGATCAGTGATGCCATTCAGCCATCTCATCCTCTGATGCCCTCTTCTTCTTCTGCCCTCAATTTTTCCCAGCATCAGGGTCTTTTCCAATGAGTCAGCTGTTCACATCAGATGACCAAAATACCAGAGCTTCAGCTTCAACATCAGTCCTTCTAACCAGTATTCAGGGTTGATTTCCCTTAAGATTGACTGGTTTGATTTCCTTGCTGCCCAAAGGACTTTCAGGAGTCTTCTCCAGTGCCACAGTTTGAAGGCTTTCTTTACAGTCCAGCTTTCACAACCAAGGCTATGGGAAAACCATAGCCTTGACTATACAGACCTTTGTCAGCAGAGTTATGTCTCTGCTTTTAACACATTGTCTAGGTTTGTCATAGATTTCCTGCCAAGAAGTGATCATCATCTGATTTCATGAGTGCAGTCATCATCCACAGAGATTTTAGAGTCCAAGAAGAGGAGATCTTTCACTGTTTCCACGTTTTCCCCTTCTATTTGCCATGAAGTAATGGGGCCGGATGCCATGATCTTAGTATTTTTAATATTTAGTTTTAAACAGCTCTTTCACTCTTCTCTTTCACCCTCATAAAGAGGCTCTTTAGTTTCTCTTTGCTTTCTGCTAATAGAGTAGTATCATCCACATATCTGAAAGTTGTTAATGTTTCTCTCATTTATCTTGATTACAGCTTGTAACTCTTCCAGCCTGGCATTTCTCATGATGTGCTCAGTATGTAGGTTAAACAAACAGATTACAGCTGTGGTAATCTTTCCTCAATTTTGAACCAACCAATTGTTCCATACAGGGTTCTAACTGTGGCTTCTTGATCGGCATACAGGTTTCTCAGGAGACATGTAAAATGGTCAGATATTCTTATCTGTTTGAGAGCTTTACACAGTTTGTTATGATCCACACAGTCAAAGGCTTTAGCATAGTCAATGAAACAGAGGTAGAAGCTTTTCTGGAATTCCCTTGCTTTCTCTATGATACAGCAAATGTTGGCAATTTGTTCCTCTGCCTTTTCTAAATCCAGCTTGGACACCTGGAAGTTCTTGGTTCACAAAATGCTGAAGCCTAAGATTTTCAGCATGATTTTAAGCATGATTGCAAGATTTTAAGCATGTCCTTACTAGCATGGGAGACAATATACAGCCTTGACATACTCCTTTTCCTATTTGGACCCAGTCTGTTGTTCCATGTCCAGTTCTAACTGTTGCTTCCTGACCTGTATATAGGTTTCTCAAGAGGCAGGTCAGGTGGTCTGGGTATTCCTATCTCTTTCAGAATTTTCCACAGTTTCTTGTGATCCACACAGTCAAAGGCTTTGGCATAGTCAATAAAGCAGAAATAGATGTTTTTCTGGAACCCTGTTGCTTTTTTAGTCTGTTGTTCCATGTCCAGTTCTAACTGTTGCTTCCTGACCTGTATATAGGTTTCTCAAGAGGCAGGTCAGGTGGTCTGGGTATTCCTATCTCTTTCAGAATTTTCCACAGTTTCTTGTGATCCACACAGTCAAAGGCTTTGGCATAGTCAATAAAGCAGAAATAGATGTTTTTCTGGAACCCTGTTGCTTTTTCCATGATCCAGCGGATGTTGGCAATTTGATCTCTGGTTCCTCTGCCTTTTCTAAAACCAGCTTGAACATCTGGAAGTTCATTGTTCATGTATTGTTGAAGCCTGGCTTGGAGAATTTTGAGCATTACTTTACTAATGTGTGAGATGAGTGCAATTGTGCAGTAGTTTGAGCATTCTTTGGCATTGCCTTTCTTTGGGACTGGAAAGAAAACTTACCTTTTCCAGTCCTGTGGCCTCTGCTGTTTTCCAAATTTGCTGGCATATTGAGTGCAGCACTTTCACAGCATCATCTTTCAGGATTTGAAATAGTTCAACTGGAATTCCATCACCTCCACTAACTTTGTTCATAGTGATGCTTTCTAAGGCCCACTTGACTTTACATTCCAGGATGTCTGGCTCTAGGTGAGTGATCACACCATCGTGATTATCTGGGTCATGAAGATCTTTTTTGTACAGTTCTTCTGTGTATTCTTGTCACCTTTTCTTAATATCTTTTGCTTCTGTTAGGTCCATACCATTTCTGTCCTTTATTGAGCCAATCCTTGCATAAAATGTTCCCTTGAGATCTCTAATTTTCTTGAAGAGATCTCTAGTCCTTCCCATTCTGTTGTTTGCCTCTATTTCTTTACATTGATCCCTTAAAGAGGCTTTCTTATCTCTCCTTGCTATTCTTTGGAATTCTGCATTCGGATGCTTGTATCTTTCCTTTTTCCTTTGCTTTTCACGTCTCTTCTTTTCACAGCTATTTGTACTATTGAAAAGGAGTATGTCAAGGCTGTATATTGTCACCCTGCTTATTTAACTTATATGCAGACTACATCATGAGAAACACTGGACTGGAAGACACACAAGCTGAAATCAAGATTGCTGGGAGAAATATCAATACAGTCAGATATGCAGATGACAACACCCTTATGGCAGAAAGTGATGAGGAACTAAAAAGTATCCTGATCAATGTGAAAATGGAAAGTGAAAAAGTTGGCTTAAAGCTCAACATTCAGAAAACGAAGATCATGGCATCTGGTCCCATCACTTCATGGGAAATAGATGGGGAAACAGTGGAAACTGTCAGACTTTATTTTTTTGGGCTCCAAAATCACTGCAGATGGTGACTGTAGCCATGAAATTAAAAGACGCTTACTCCTTGGAAGAAAACTTACGACCAACCTAGACAGAGTGTTGAAAAGCAGAGACATTACTTTGCCAACAAAAGTCTGTCTAGTCAAGGCTATGGTTTTTCCTGTGGTCATGTATGGATGTGAGAGTTGGACTGTGAAGAGAACTGAATGCCAAAGAATTGATGCTTTTGAACTGTGGTGTTGGAGAAGACTCTTGAGAGTCCCTTGGACTGCAAGAAGACCCAACCAGTCCATTCTGAAGGAGATTAGCCCTGGGATTTCTTTGGAAGGAGTGATGCTAAGGTTGGAACTCCAGTACTTTGGCCACCTCATGCGAAGAGTTGACTCACTGGAAAAGACTCTGACACTGGAAAGGATAGGGGGCAGGAGGAGAAGGGGATGACAGAGGATGAGATGGCTGGATGGCATCACTGACTCTATAGATGTGAGTCTGGGTGAAGTCTGGGAATTGGTGATGGTTAGGGAGCCCTGGTGTGATGCGATTCATGGGGTCACAAAGAGTTCAACATGATTGAGCGACTGAACTGAACTTACTAGCATGGGACATGAGTGCAATTGTCCAATGGTTAGAACATTCTTTAGTACTACCCTTCTTGGGAATTGGGATGAGGACTGACCACCAGTCTTGTGGCTATTGCTGGGTCTTCCAGATTTGCTGGCATATTGAATGCAACGTCTTAATGACATTATCCTTTAGGGTTTTGAGTAGCTCTACTATAATTCTATCACATCCACTAGCTTTATTAACAACAGAGCTTCCTAAGTCTCACTTGATTTCACACTACAGAATGTCTGGCTCTGGGTGACTGACCACACCACCATAGTAATCTGGTTCATTTTTTGTACAGTTCCTCTGTGTACTCTTTCCATCTCTCTTGATCTTTCAGCATCTACTAGGTCTCTACAGTTCCTATCCTTTATTGTGCCTATCTTTGGGTGAAACGTTCCCTTGATATTTCCATTTTTCCTGAAGAGATCTCTAGTTTTCCCCTTTCTGTTGTTTTCTTTCTAATTTTATGCACTGTTCATTAAAAAAAAGGCCTTCTTGTCTCTCCTTGCTATTCTTTGGAACTCTGTGTTTAGTTGGATGTACCTTTCCCTTTCTCCCTTGATTTTTGCTTCTCTTTGCTCTTCAGCTACTTTTAAAAGCTCCTCAGATAACCACTTTGTCTTCTTGCTTTTCTTTTTCTTTGGGATGGTTTTGTTCTCTGCCTCCTTTACAATATCATGGACTTCTGCCATAGTTCTTCAGGCACACTGTTCACTAGATCTAATCCCTCGAATCTATTCCTTACCTCCTTGCATATTCATAAGAGATTTGATTGAAATCATACCTGCCTGAATAGTGGTTTTGCCCACTTTCTTTAGTTTAAGTCTTAATTTTTCTATAAGAAGCTGATGATCTGATCCACACTCAGCCCCAGTCATGTTTGTTGATTATATACAGCTTCTCCATCTTCAGCTATAGAGAATGTAATCAATTTGATTTCAGTACTGACCATTTGGTCAATGTGTAAAGTTGTCTCTTGTTGAAAAACGGTGTTTGCTATGAACAGTGTATTCTCTTGGAAGAATTCAGTTAACTTTTGCCCTGCTTCATTTTGTTCTCCAAGGCCAGTTTTGCCTGTTATTCCAAGTATCTCTTGACTTCCTACTTTTGCATTCCAATCCCAAAGATGAATGAAACATCTTTTATGGTGGTAGTTCTAGGAGGTCTTCTAGGTCTTCATAGAACTGATAAACTTAGCTTCTTTGTTATTGGTAGGGGCATAGACTTGAATTACTGTGATGCTGAATGATTTGCCTTGGAAACAAATGAAGATCATTCTCTCATTTTTGAGGTTGCACCGAAGTACTGCATTTTGAACTCTATTTTTGTTTACGTGGACTACTTAATTTCTATAGGGTTCTTGCCCACAGAAGTTGACATAATGGTCATCTGAATTAAATTCACCCATTCGCATCCATTTTAGTTCATTGATTCCTAAGTTGATGTTTATTCTTACTGTCTCCTGCTTGATCAAATCCAATTCACCTTGATTCATGGCCCTAACATTCCAGGTTCCTATGCAGTACTGTTCTTGGCAGCATTGGATTTTATTTTAATAACCAGATGCTTCCATATCTGAGCATAGTTTCTGCTTTGGCCCAGCCACTTCCTTCTTTCTGGGGCTAGTGGTAGTGCTTCCCTGCTCTTCCCTGGTAGCATACTGGACATCTTCTGACCTGGGGGACTCATTTTTCAATACCATATTTTTTTTGTCCTTTTATACAGTTTATGAGGTTCTCACAGCAAGTATAGTAGGGTGGTTTGCCAATCCCTTCTTCAATGGATTGCAGTTTATCAGAACTCTCTGCTATGACCTGTCCATCTTGGGTCACCCTACATGACATGGCCCACAGCGTCACTGAGTTATGCAAGCCCCTTTGCAACAACAAGGCAGTGATTTGTGAAGGGGGATTACTTCACCTATTTCCTTCACATATTTCATATTTTTTAATCTATACATTTCTTATATATGCATAGATTATATGTATATGTAGATTTTCAAATATGTGAGAAAATTGGCCTTTACCCATTTCTTCACATATTTCATATTGTTTGATATAAACATATTTTACAATGTATCAGTGAGTCAGCTTTTGTTTATATATTAAAAAACTAGCATTATTTCAGCAAAAATTTCAAATTTCCTAAATATCATTTTCCAATATCCAGAGTTTATATTTTTGTTGTTGACTTATTAGTTTTGATAAAATGTTTTTACTTGAATTGAGATAAAATAAGAATTAATTTTTGCAATTGATTAATAAGGCTACTAAATCTTATTTGTTTTATTTATTGTTTATTTATATATAATCTTGCAATTTTCTTCTTGTAGAAACTGGATAGTTCATAGTGACAAGTTTCTATATTATGCATTTTACTAGATGCATATTCATGATGTTATCTTCCTATAATTCTACTATTGGTATAAATTGATTGCTAGATATAAAGGATTGATTAAACTGTCTTTCTATTTTTCAAGGTAATGTACAGTGACAGCTGTCTCTATTTTAGGGTTATCAGCTGCCACCTCTTATTATTGCCTAGATGGATGCTGTCATCAGAGTTTTCAAATTGATATTTAATTATGTCTTCCTTCTTCATTTATTAATTGAAATCCTTCTTAAAGACTACTCCCTCACCATACATAAGTCAAATATTTGTCAAACTAATTGTCCTGATGTGCAAATTGGATAGATATAAAATAGATTCTTTTTATTTTATTTACCATTTTTTTAAATACAGAGTTTGCATTTTATTTTATTTTTTAAATTAATTTTTATTTTTTAGTTTGTTTTGCTTTACAATACTGTATTCGTTTTGCTATACATCAACATGAATCAGCCACGAGTGTACATGAACTCCCAATCCCGACCCCCTCCTCCTCCCCCCGCCCCACACCATCTCTCTGGATTATCCCCGTGCATCAGTCCCAAGCATCCTGCACCCCGCATCGAACCTAGACCAGCGATTCGTTTCACTTATGATATCATACATGTTACACTGCCACTCTCCGAAATCATCCCATCCTCTCCCTCTCCCACAGAGTGCAAAAGACTGTTCTATACATCTGTGTCTCTTTTGCTGTCTTGCATACAAGGTTATCATTACCATCTTTCTAAATTATATATACATGGGTAAGTATACTGTATTGGTGTTTTTCTTTCTGGGTTACTTAACTCTGTATAATCAGCTCCAGCTTCATCCACCTCATTAGAACTGATTCAAATGTCTTCTTTTTAATGGCTGAATAATACTCCATTGTGTATATGTACCACAGCTTTCTTATCCATTCATCTGCTGATGGACATCTAGGTTGCTTCCATGTCCTGGCTATTATAAATAGTGCTGCGATGAACATTGGGGGTACATGTGTCTCTTTCAATTCAGGTTTCCTCAGTGTGTATGCCCAGCAGTGGGATCGCTGGATCATAAGGCAGTTCTATTTGCAAAAACAAGTGTGAACATTCGTTTGTTTTAGAAAGAAACTAATAATATATAGATAAAATAAGAATAGATGTTTAAAAATTGTTTACTATTATGTAGTTTCACTGGCAAAAGTGATGCAACATATGATCTCTATCATGTATGTATACTTAACACAATTAGAAAAAAACTACTCTAACTTGTTTTTAAATTACCCCCTCCAAATAGACAACATATGTTTATTACTCATGTTAAATAAAACATGCCTACAACATCTACAGACTTACTGTAAAATCCTAACCATGTTCTGTAATGCATGTAGAGAAGTGCAATATGTTATTTCTTACAAGCTACTTGCATATTGCTATAATTGTAGACATACATTGCAAAAATATTGTATTTGGTAAGCACAGCCAGTAATGTGCTGGTAAGCAAGCCAGCTGACTTGAATCAGCTCACCCATCTTGGTGAAGTCAATCCATGACACAGGTTTTGATGAATGAAATTGCAGCATGTACTGCAGGGCACCAGGCAAGAACAGGCAGCTCATGTTCTACAGACCAGGTATTGCTGATGGTTTTCAAGGAAAGGTTTTTAAAGACAATTTGAGGGAATGGGCTGTAGGTGCCTGAGCAGCATGTGCTCAGTTCCTAAATTTGTTGGCATCAAAGTGAAGTTTGAGCATCACCAACTGTCTGTTTTCACCTTGTCTGGGATCTGTGTGCTTGAAGTCAGCAATTTTTACCTGGTGGTTGTCTGATTCCTATAAAAACAACTTACTCTACATCTTTCAAGGAACAGGGGATTTGTAACTCTTCTATGTGGCTGGTTTAAAGTCTAAATAGTTTTTGGTTTCCTTGCCCAACAGCAACTCTGTTTCCACATCTTCAGATTTTCTAATGATTAATTCATAAGTCAGCCCTTTGAGACTCAGGAAAGAACTGGGAGACTAAATCTAAAACATTTTACTACAAAGGACAGGGAACAAGGACTTGTATGCAAATTCCCTCTTTCTTCAATATTCCTCAATCTTAAGAGTAGGTTTGGGACAAGAAAGTGAATAGTGTTTAGATAGTGGATAGATAGGCTAATCATAAACAAAGCAGAGAAACTTGATTTTAGATAGACCTGGTTTCAAGGTGTCATTTTTAGCTCTGGTAGTCACTGTATAGAAATATTATAGCATAATACAAGAAAATCCAGGTTATCAAACTATAAATATTAAATAATGTTTCAAAAATATTGAAATATATTTACTCACATTGCCTTTACTAAAATATTATCATCAAAGTCAAATAATTTTGTTACATATTGGTGTTAAAGACTATTAAAAGATTATTCACTGTGTCTTTAACTTATAAGTCCATATTATACAATATAAACAAATAATAATAATAGTAATTGCAGCTGGTGACTGTAGCCATGAAATTAAAAGATGCTTACTCCTTGGAAGAAAAGCTATGACAAACCCAGACGGCATCTTGAAAAGCAGAGAGATTGCTTTGCAAGTAAAGGTCTTTTTAGTCAAAGCTATTGCTTTTCCAGTAGTCATGCATGGATGTGAGTATTGAACCACAAAGAAAGCTGAGTGCTGAAGACTTAATGCTTTTGAACTGTGATGCTAAAATATTAAAGAAAATAATATTTAAGGCAAATTTTTTACTACCACCAATGGAATTAAAACCTTATAATGATTTTAGTTTTGTTGTTCTCTTTCCCAGGCCAACTTTATTCCACCATTAAGTTTATGATCTCAAATCTATATTCATAATATTTTTGTTGATAGACATTAATAGTAACTGACATAATATGAATACACCCTTCTGCTCTTCCTATATGTTAACTCCAAATTTGTTTGATTTCAAATGTCTTGTTTTCAAATTTGTTCTTCAAATTAGGGCTTATAGTTTGAGAATGTGCATTAATATAGATGTGGTCAAAGTAATGTTAAGTAATTATTAATTTGAAAGATCATCATGATGTACACTTTAAGTATCTTACAATTTATTTGCCAATTATACTCAATAAAGCTGAAAAAAGGAGTTAAATAATATTAGATCAAGACTCCTTTGCCCTTTCATGTCTTCATCTTTATCTTTCAATCTGCCTGGATCATGAGTGAGATGTCTGGTAATACAGAAACCATCCATGTCCCCAGGGGGAATGAAGGTGAAAGGAAGAGCAAGAATATGAGAGAAGCTTAGGTCTTTGCTGGTATCAATGAGTAGCTACAACATTATTGACTGTCTAACCCCAACTTCTGTTGCATGAGGTTTAAGTTTAATGCAAAAGAATTGAAGTAGTAGTCTTTATTATTTGCAGCTCAACATATTATAAATTTAGCAAGGGTTTGCCTTACAACTAAATTTCATTGGGAGAGCCAGTGAAATCTAAAATAACCTACTCGAGGTCTATAGTCAGAGTGACTGCCTCATTACCACAGTGATCTTAGGAAACTAGTACAGATCATTGTAAGATATTCATTATATGCTATTTCAAATACTAGGTTCAGTCGGGCAAATTCATTATATACCCTATTTCTCCCATTGGAGTAGGAAATGGTAACCCACTCCAGTATTCTTGGAATATATTCCAGTATTCCTGGAAAATTCCATGGACAGAGGAGCCTGGTGGGCTACAGTCCAAAGGGTCACAAACAGTGGGACATGACTCAGCACAGCACAGCAATTCTCTCCATAGCACACTCACACATCAGCTAATAAATGACTCCAAATACACAAAATATTCAAATCACTCTTATTTCCTTACTTTTAAATCTAAAATGACCAGTATATTCATGATTTAAGATGAATCTTTGCCCTGGAAAGGAGTATAGCATACTGTGCAAGAAATATGGAGAAGATTCAATTTTAGCTTCACTAAGTCTATAGTCTCTTGTAAATAACAAATACAAATAGTCTAGACAACTAGTTACACACAGTCAATTTTCTTTTATGTTATATGAAGCATAATAATGGGTAAAATTACAGTGGGTGGTAAGTATAAGTAAGTGTAAGGGATAAAATAGGAATCACACAAGATAGTCTGAAATACCTTGATGTCATGTTCTTGTATATACATATTAAAAAATAAAATGCAATATTGGGCAAGAATAATGTGGAAGCCAAAGCAAAACAAGATCTGAGAGGTGGGAGTTCAGAATCAATATATATTTTAAAAATTTCCAATTGAAGTAAAAAATCTGAATAAAAATAAATTTTAAAGATTTAAATAGGTCTTACTATTTCAAACCAATCTTATAACTACTTAATTTCAGAAAAGGGCTTTCCAGTTGGCTCAGTGGTAAAATATCCACGAGAGGCAGTTTCAATCCCTGGTTTGTGAAGATCTCTTGGAGAAGGAAACAGCAACCCACTCCAGTATTCTTGCCTGGGAAATCCCATGAACAAAAGAGCCTGGCAGGCTACAGACCATGGAGTCACAAAGAGTCAGACATGACTTAGTGACTAAATAGGAGCAGTAACAGTAATTTCAGAAAAAAGACCACATTCAAAAAAGTATTTGACATTTATTCTCTGTAAAAGAATTAACCTATATTGTTGACTTGATTCACAAGGAAGAGAATATAATGAAGAAGGTCATGTAAAAAAAAATAAAGAAGTGAGAAAAACAAATACTGCCTCTGAGAGCTGTCTACTGAGCTTGTCTGGTTGAACAGGTTATGATGTTCTGTTCATTCTCAAGAAAAAAAAAATGATCACAGAACATTTAGCATTGGAAAAAGTCATTATGATGGAGTAAAAAGTAACAAGTCCACTTGATTGACATGTGGCATAGGTGAAAATAACAATCTCCTGGAGAAGGGCATGGCCACTCACTCCAGTACTGCCTGGAGAATTTCATGAACACAGGAGCCTAGTAGCCTAGTCTGTGGGATTGCAGAGCTGAACACAACTGAGCAAATTCACTTTGTATTAATGTCTATTTTCTCTGCCTCCCATGTAACATTTCCTTTGCTTTATGACACTACTCAATCTAGGGAAAATTCCCCTTACTTGATTCTTTACCAAATACCCACACAATGCTAAAAAGTACCTTCCAGGGCCAATTACTGACATATAATACGCTGTCTCCATGAAATACACCTAACCTGTTCACTTAGACATGTGCTCATGGTATTTTAAGCTAGAAGTCATTGAGAGGAGTCTTTCTACTGTTGTTTTAGTTATTAATTTATTTAGAATTTGACATTGGGTTCTGTATACAAGAACACCAAATGTAATATGTTTTTTCCTGTATATATGGAGTAAAATACCTAAAGCAAGCAAAAATGACCTGAACAATCTTATTTCAGAATAGTACCAAAAACAAAAGTGTGCATTAAATTAGGATTTTGCAGTGAAGCCTTGATTATAACTTTAATTTCAAGGAAAAACTACTGCCTGTGTCAGACAATACCTCACTATGATAAAATGTATTTTATTATTACATAAGATGATGGCATGATTATATCCACAGAATAATTCATTTTATAATATTAGTAAACATTTTTGTGATGTGTATGTGATATGATGCTTGTGATACATATATAAGCTTTCAGTTCAGTTCAGTCACTCAGTCATGTCCAACTCTTTGCGACCCCATGGACTGCAGCACACCAGGCCTCCCTGTCTGTCATCAACTGCCGGAGTTTACTCAAAGTCATGTCCATTGAGTCGGTAATGCCATACAACCGTCTTATCCTCTGTCATCCCCTTCACCTCCTTCAATCTTTCCCAGGATCAGGGTCTTTTCCAAGGAGTCAGTTCTATCCATCAGGTGGCCAAAGTATTGGAGTTTCAGCTTCAGAATCAGTCCTTCCAATGAATATTTAGGACTGATTTTCTTTAGGATGGACTGGTTGGATCTCCTTGCAGTCCATGGGACTCTCAAGAGTCTTCTCCAACACTACAGTTCAAAAGCATCAATTCTTTGGTGCTCAGCTTTCTTTACAGTCCAACTCTCACATTCATACATGACTACTGGAAAAACCATAGCTTTGACAAGACAGATCTTTGTTGGCAAAGTAATGTCTCTGCTTTTGAATATGCTATCTAGGTTGGTCATAACTTTTCTTCCAAGGAGCAAGGGTCTTTTAATTTCCTGGCTGCAGTCACCATTTGCAGTGATTTTGGAGCCCCCCAAAATAAAGTCTGTCACTGTTTCCATTGTTTCCCCATCTATTTACCATGAAGTGATGGGACTGGATGCCATGTTCTTAGTTTCCTGCATGTTGTTTTAAGCCAACTTTTTCACTCTCCTCTTTCACTTTCATCAAGAGGCTCTTTAGTTCTTTGCGTTCTGTCATAAGGGTGGTGTTATCAGAACATCTGAGGTTATTGATATTTCTCACATCAATCTTAATTCCAGCTCGTGCTGCATGCAGTCTGGTATTTCACATGATGTACTCTGCATAGAAGTTAAATAAGCAGGGTGACAATATGCAGCCTTGATGTACTCCTTTCCCAATTTGGAACCAGTCTGTTGTTCCATGTCCAATTCTAACTGTTGCTTCTTGACCTGCATGAAGATTTCTCAGGAGGCAGGTAAGGCGGTCTGGTATTCCCATCTTTTGAAGAATTTTCCACAGTTTGTTGTGATCCACACAGTCAAAGGCTTTGGCATAGTCAATAAAATAGAAATATATGTTTTTCTGGAACTCTTTCTTTTTCAGTGATGCAATGGATGTTGACACTGTGATCTCTGGTTCCTCTGCCTTTTCTAATCCAGCTTGAACATCTAGAAGTTCTTGGTTCATGTTCTGCTGAAGCCTTGCTTTGAGCATTTTGAGCATTACTTTGCTAGCATGTGAGATGAGTGCAACTGTGTGGTAGTTTGGGCATTCTTTGGCATTTCCTTTCTTTAGGATTAGCATGAAAGCTGCCCTTTTCCAGTATAAGCTTTAGCATGTACATATAAAAATAAAAGTTACATATCAGTTCAGTTCAGTCCCTCAGTTGTGTCTGACTCTGTGTGACCCCATGGACTGCAGCATGACAGGCTTCTGTGCCCATCACCAATTCCTGGAGCTTGCTCAAACTCATGTCCATAGAGTTGTTGATGCCATCCAACCATCTCATCCTCTGTCATCCCCGTCTCCTCCTGCCTTCAATCCTTCCAAGCATCAGGAAAAGGATTTCCCACTCTAAATATTATTAAGAATATTTTTGGTTCATTAGAATATATCAAAATATTATTATTCACAGGAGACTGGAATTTTATTTCAATCCTCATAGATGACTTTGAAGGGTTCAACATTTCAGTGGAGGAAGTAACTGCAGATGTCATCAAAATAAGAAGAAAACTAGAAATAAGGGTGGAGCCCAAAGTGTGACTGAATTGCTGTAATATTATGCTAAAATTTAAACAAATGAAGAATTGTTTATTATGGATGAGCAAAGACAGTGGTTTCTTGAGATGGACTCTACTCCTGGTGAAGATGCTGTAAAGAACTATTGAAATGACAGCAAAGTATATACATATTACATAAGCTTAGCTAATATAGTAGTGGCAGGGTCTGAGACAATCAACCCCAATTGAAAGAAATTCTATTGTGAGCAAAATGTTATTAAAGAACATTGCATGCTACAGAAAAATCAATAATGATTCAGCAAACTTTATTTTTATTTTAAGAAATCGCCACCACCACCCCAACCTTCAACAACTACCATCCTTATCACTCAGTAGCCATTAACATCAAGGCAAGGTCATCCACCATCAAAAAAGATTATGATTTGCTGGAGGTTCAAAGATGATTAACATTTTTTAGCAACAAAATGTTTCATATAAGGGAGGTTCGTTGTTTCTTTTAGACCATACTAATGTACATGTAATAGACTCTACTGTAGTATAAATGTAACTTTTATTTGCTCTGTGAATTAAAAAAAAAAAAAAGTTTGACTTTCTTCATGTGATATTTGTTTCATTGTGGTGATCTGAAACCAAACAATTACCTGTGAGGTATGCCAGTATTGTCTACAGGCATAGCACTCTGAATGTGCCTGATCTTGTCTGATCCCAGAAACTAAGCAAGTTTGGGCCTGTTTAATACTTGTATGGGAGACCGCCTGGGAATACCATGTGCTATAGGCTTTTTCATTCTATCATTGGACTTTCCTGATGGCTCAGATAGTAAAAAGTCCACCTGCAAAGCAGGAGGCCAGGGTTCAATTGCTGGGTGAGGCAGATCCCCTGGCGAAAGAAATGGCAACCCACTCCTATATTCTTGCTTGGAGATTTCCATGGACAAAGGAGCCTGCAGGCTACAGTCCATGGGGTCGCAAGCATCAGACCAGTACTGAGGAATTAATTAAAGGATCATCAGGTAAAATTAGATTTCAGACGGACTGGTAAAGCAACTCTCAAGTTCCATGATACATCATCAGTTAGTACAAATAGGAAGAGATATAAGCCTATGTTTCTGACAAGAAAGTGTTATCTACTTTATTATCCAGCATGAAAGAGAAAACTTCTCTCCACCCAGTAAGGGATTAGCCAATCAGAGACTACAGCAGCCCAACCAATGAGAAGCGTCCATAATTTGACCGTAAGCTTCCTCCAATGGACTAATTGGTTATTATAGAATTTCCAGCTTCCCTTTTTTTCTATTTGTTGTCCTGTGCTAAGTTGCTTCAGTCATGTCTGACTCTTTGCAACCCTATGAACTGTAGCCCACCAGGCTCCTCTGTCCATGGGATTCTCCAGGCAAGAATATTGGAGTGGGTTGCCATTTCCTTCTCCAGGCGATCTGCCCAACCTAGGGACTGAACTCATGTCTCTTGTGTCTCCTGCACTGACAGGTTGGTTCTTTACCACTAGCATGGCCTAAAAGCAAGTTTTCTTTCATTGTTCTCTGGATTTGCCTATGGTCCACCATTGTTCGCATGTTCTGAATTGCAATTCCTCCAACTATTCTTGAGTAGACTTGCTTTTGCTGGTAAAATAACTGCTATTATATTGTTAAGTTTGACATTTAGAAAGATGACATATTTGTGTATATATATATATTCTTATATTTATTTAACTTATTACTATTTATATGTTTATTTACTTTATTAATATAAATAAATATTCATATATACATATATATATTTAGACATGTGTTATATGTCTATATGGGCTTCCCAGGTGGCACTAATGGTAAAAAACCTTCCCACTCATGTAGGAGACATAAGAGTTGCAGGTTCAGTCCCTGGGTTGGAAAGATCCCCAGGGCAGACACAGAAACCCATTCCAGTATTCTTGCCTGGGAAGTCTCATGGACAAAAGAGGTTGGTGGGCTACAGTACATAGGGTTGCAAATACATGGACACAATTGAAGTGACTTGCATATACACACTTATGTCTATATATATGTATATGTATAGCGATAGGTATGGATATCTGTGTGAGGCTATATCTATGTTGTTGTCGTTGTTCAGTCACTAAGTTATGATCGACTCTTTGTGACTCCATGTACCAAGGCATGTCAGGCTTCCCTGGCCTTCACTATCTCTGGGAGTTTGCTCAAACTCATGTCCATTACATCACAAATATTGTTAAAGTGAAGTGTGGAATTGTGGAGGCAATGAAAATTCTAGGAACAAGGTAGGATTAAGAGAAACACTATGATTACATTGTAATTAGTTTGGAAAGTTTTCATGACAGAGAATGTTTCAGGAACCTATAGAATTATCAGTCAGTACAGTTTAATTATAAGAGAATAAGTGTATTTTTTTTTTTTTTATTTGGCTGCACTGGTCTTAGTTGAGGCACACAGGATCTTTGTTGTCACATGCAGGCTCTTTGTTGTAGCATGAGGGATCCAGTTCCCTGACCAGAGATTAAACCTGGGCCTCCTGCATTGGAAATATGGAGTCTTAGTGACTAGACCACCAAACAAGCCTGAGAATAAGTGTAGTTTAGAAATGAAGATCTAAGAAGTGACTTACTATGAGATAAGACATTCTTGTGCTAAGAGGGAATGGAAAAGTTGGGGATTGAGGTAAATATGAAAGGTAAGTAAAATCTAAGTTGTAGAAAATGACTCTAGAGAGTTGACATTCTCCTTTGAAACTACTAATGTTTCAGGAATGCAAATACTTTCCTAATCCCTGCCTGCATGTCCTTATTTCGGAAACTGTACACAATTGGGTTTAATGTAGGGGTCACAAGAGTATAGAGTGCAGCTACCACTTTGTCCCTTTCAAATATGTAGCTGGAAGCTGGGCGTATATAGGTGTAGATTACAGGAGAATAATAAAGAGACACTACTATGAGATGGGATGAGCATGTTGAGAAGGCCTTTCTCTTCCCTTCTGTAGTGCGGATGCGAAGAATGGTAGCAATGATAAAACAGTAGGACATGCAGGTGAGGGTGAAGTCACCTATAGCCAGAGTAATATCAGCAACATACACCATCACTTCGTTGATTCTCACTGGGCTGCAGGACAAAGCTAGCAGCGGGGGTATCTCACAGAAGTGGTCAATGGTATTTGATCCACAGAAGGTCAGCCTTAGGATGAGACCTGTGTGTACCCAGGAGTTGCTTACTGCAGTAGCCATGGCAATGCTGGGCAATGCCACACACATATAGTGGTTCATAATAGCACTGTAGCGTAGAGGGAAACAGATGGCCACATAGCGGTCATAGGCCATAGTGGTGAAGAGAACCATCTCAGCACCCAGGGACCATGTAAAGAAGAAGAGTTGGGACATGCAGCCTCCATATGAGATGGTCTTTCTTGATGTTAGCATGGTCTCAAGTATTTTTGGTATTATGCTGTTGTGCAGATGATGTCCACGATAGCCAGGGCCAGAAGGAGAACATACATGGGTGTATGCAAGCTAGTGTTATAGACTATGGCAATGACAATAAGCATATTGCCAAGGAAAGCCACGAAGTAGATGAAGAGAAAGATAATGAAGAGAACTCCCTGGAGTTCAGGCTTTTGAGTGAGGCCTAGGATAATGAATTCAGTTACAATGCTGTTATTCACCTTGCTTTTGTGATTAAATGGTAGACAGTGCAGAGTAAACAACTGTGAATTAAAGTGTCTGGGTGCTGCTATTAGAAGATTGTGTGTGTAGGTGTGAATTTAGTGATTTGATTACAATATCTACTATTCTCCTAATGAACGCCATTTTCTGATATATGTTCTTCCATGACTCCATCAAAGGGAATCCTGTAATTGAAAAGAAAAAGATTTTTAAAAAGTCTTTAAATTTCAAAATTGTCATATTAGTTGAAATTTGTCTTTGCATAACTTACATTCATATATACACATATAAACACAATGGAAAAATGACAGAGTTACATAATATTTCACTTAGTTCAGTTCAGTCACTCAGTCGTGTCCAACTCTTTGCAACCCCATGAATGACAGCACACCAGGCCTCCCTGTCCATCACCATCTCCCGGAGTTCACTCAGACTCAAGTCCATTGAGTCCGTGATGCCATCCAGCCATCTCCTCCTCTGTCATCCCCTTCTCCTCCTGCCCCCAATCCCTCCTAGCATCAAGGTCTTTTCCAATGAGTCAACTCTTCACATAAGGTGCCCAAAGTACTGGAGCTTCAGTTTTAGCATCATTCCTTCCAAAGAAATCCCAGGGTTGATCTCCCTCAGAATGGACTGGTTGGATCTCCTTGCAGTCCAAGGGACTCTCAAGAGTCTTCTCCAACACCACAGTTCAAAAGCATCAATTCTTTGGCACTGAGCTTTCTTCACAGTCCAACTCTCACATCCATACATGCCCATGAGAAAAATAATTATGGTCATTATTTTAAGCCTTTATAGGTTGGTTGTTACACAGTGACTGGTAACAAGAACATTCACAACCATGTCATAGCATAAATCACATGGTTACGACACTGCCCAGGGCTCTCAGTTCAGTTCAGTCACTCAGTCGTGTCTGACTCTTTGCGATCCCATGAATCGCAGCACGCCAGGCCTCCCTGTCTATTTGCAGTCCAAAGGACTCTCAAGAGTCTTCTCCAACACCACAGTTCAAAAGCATCAATTCTTCGGCGCTCAGCCTTCTTCACAGTCCAACTCTCACATCCATACATGACCACAGGAAAAATCATAGCCTTGACTAGACGGACCTTAGTCGGCAAAGTAATGTCTCTGCTTTTGAATATACTATCTAGGTTGGTCACCACTTTTCTTCCAAGGAGTAAGCGTCTTTTAATTTCATGGCTGCAGTCACCATCTGCAGTGATTTTGGAGCCCAAAAAAATAAAGTCTGACACTGTTTTCACTGTTTCCCCATCTATTTCCCATGAAATGATGGGACCAGATGCCATGTTCTTTGTTTTCTGAATGTTGAGCTTTAAGCCAACTTTTTCACTCTCCTCTTTCAACAAGAGGCTTTTTAGCTCCTCTTCACTTTCTGCCATAAGGGTGGTGTCATTTGCATATCTGAGGTTATTGATATTTCTCCCAGCAATCTTGATTCCAGCTTGTGTTTCTTCAAGTCCAGCGTGTCTCATGATATACTCTGCATATAAGTTAAATAAGCAGGGTGACAATATCGAGCCTTGACGTACTCCTTTTCCTATTTGGAACCAGTCTGTTGTTCCATGTCCAGTTCTCACTGTTGCTTCCTGACCTGCATACAGATTTCTCCAGAGGCAGGTCAGGTGGTCTGATATTCCCATCTCTTTCAGAATTTTCCAGTTTCTTGTGATTCACACAGTCAAAGGCTTTGGCATAGTCAATAAAGCAGAAATAACTGTTTTTCTGGAACTCTCTTGCTTTTTCCATGATCCAGTGGATATTGGCAATTTGATCTCTGGTTCCTCTGCCTTTTCTAAAACCAGCTTGAACATCAGGGAGTTCATGGTTCACATATTGCTGAAGCCTGGCTTGGAGAATTTTGAGCATTACTTTACTAGCATGTGAGATGAGTGCAATTGTGTGATAGTTTGAGCATTCTTTGGCATTGCCTGTCTTTGGAATTGGAATGAAAACTGACCTTTTCCAGTCCTGTGGCCACTGCTGAGTTTTCCAGATTTGCTGGCATATTGATTGCCGCACTTTCACAGCATCATCTTTCAGGATCTGAAACAGCTCCACTGGAATTCCATCACCTCCACTAGCTTTGTTCGTAGTGATTCTTTCTAAGGCCCACTTGACTTCACATTCCAAGATGTCTGGCTCTAGATTAGTCATCACATCATCATGATTATCTGGATCATGAAGATCTTTTTTGTACAGTTCTTCTGTGTATTCTTGCCATCTCTTAAGAGGAGCTATAATTACATCTCTCATAAGTGGAAAAGCCAGGATTCAAACCTAGGTTGTCTGACTCTAAAGAAATTGCTCTTAAACTCTCTTCAATGACTTTTAGGAAAAAAAAAGATTAATTTGGCAAACATATGCAGAGATTGGCTTCTCTGATAGCTCAGCTGGTAAAGAATCCATCTGCAATGCAGGAGACCCCAGTTCAGTTCCTGAGTTGGGAAGATCTCCTGAAGAAGGTATAGTGTACCCACTCTATTATTAATGATTTATCTTAGGACCTTAGGATAAACAACAAAGTCCTAATGTATAGCTCAGGGAATTATGTTCAATATCCCATGATAAGCTCTAATGGAAGGGAATATAAGAATATATAACTGAATCACTTTTCTGTGAACAGAAATTAACATAACATTGTAAATCAACTATACATCAATTAAAAAATTACCCAAATAAATAAGCAAAAAATAGAAGAGTTGACAAAATGCTGGAGAGGTTTTGAGGAAGAATAGAGCAAGGATTTTCATTATGTACCTAGTGGCAGTTTTTAGGAAAAAAAAAATTCTTGGTGCCTCTTTCCTTGATTATCCTCAAGAAAGTTACTTTCTGTCTGTAAGATATCTAGTGTTTGTCTGATACTAGAAGACAATTTTGAAGAAAACAAATCTGAAGTTATAGAAGTTAAGTGGTCAATTAACAACTGCAATGTAATAGAGATGTAATCCTCATTAATACCTACTGGAATATTCATTGGCTTGGATGGTAAAGAATCCACCTGCAATGTAGGAGACCTGTGTTCAGTCCCTGGGTTGGGAGGAGTCCCTGGAGGAGGGCACAGCAACCCACTCCTATATTCTCACCTGAAGAATCCCCATGGGCTAGTCTATGGGGTCTCAAAGAGTCAGACATGACTGAGAGACTAAACACACATGCAAAGATTAAGTTATATAAAAAAAATTGAAGGAACATGGAAGTTCTTTTTTTTTTTAATGAGATATGACTTGGAACAGGACAATGTAGATGAGACAACTGATATTTGAAATTAAGTTCAAATACTTTTTAACATTTGAAAGATCTGATGTTAAAATAAATTATATTAACAGATTTTTAAAATGCTGAATATCAAACATATTTTCAAGTGATATTGATGTCCTGTACTGTTCATTCCATCTGAATCAGAAATCTGATTTGAGCTTCTTGACATGAATTTATGACATCTGATGTCTTTCAGCCTACATGATCTCACCCCTAAAAAGGAGGACCCAAATATAAACTGAACCTTCCATGATGAAAAAAAAAAAATCAGTTTTTACTTGGATGACTGTTATTTAACAACGTAAATGATACTATTTATCTATGTAATTGCTACTGATCAATTCTCCCAAAGTTGGGCATGATGGAGAGCTCCCAGTCAAAAGTTATAAAACCAAGTTTCAAAAAATGCTAATTTTACAAAGTGGTAAGGAAGTACATTTCTGATTCATTTTCTATAAGAGCAATAGTGGTGGTGAAGAGAAATCTGTTTTTTTTTTTTTTTTTTAATCTCTTCTTTAAATGTCCCATCCCCTTCACAGTAATGGTGGCATTGATATCCTTAATACTAGTCCCATGAGTTGGGGTGATTACTATGTGTAGAGGAAGACAAACCCCCAAATGGGAACATGACCCAATTCACTGTGAGAAGATGGTGTCTATTGACTATAAAAATCTTGTTCAGAATGCCCACTATTGGCCCAGAGTGTAGATATATATTGTCTTCAATCCACAGGTGTCCAAACAATTGTAAATCTTTTCTACTGAAATTTTGCAGTTTAAATCGGCCTGGCTTGGATGTTGCCTTTGATCCCTCCTGGGAAAAGCCACAGTACCCAGCACAATAAAGTCTGCCTATACCAATAGGACGGAGAAGGCAATGGCACCCCACTCCAGTACTTTTGCCTGGAAAATCCCATGGATGGAGGAGCTTGGTAGGCTGCAGTCCATGGGGTCGCTAAGAGTCAGACACGACTGGGTGATTTCACTTTCACTTTCATGCATTGGAAAAGTAAATGGCAACCCACTCCAGTGTTCTTGCCTGGAGAATCCCAGGGATGGGGGAGCCTGATAGGCTGCCGTCTATGGGGTTGCACAGAGTCGGACACTATTGAAGTGACTTAGCAGCATACTAATAGAAAAGTCTATTTCCCCAGGTCTTATAAATTAAAAATCATTATCTCTTGACCATGTCCCTTTCTATTCCTCTCATCTGGAATTATCTATTTTGCTTTAGTTATGATGTTGACTCTGACTTAAATTTTCATTGATTTAAATGTTGAGGTAAAAACATCAGTGAAATTTCATTAGTATTAAGTTACAATATAGGAGTTAAATCTTGACCCTGAAACTTTTTGTCTATAATCTTTCATTTTTAGCGTACATTCTTCACCTCTTGTTCTATCCTCATTTATTAAATGGGATATAATTACAGTGATAAACTCACTGAGTTGCTTTGAAGAAATATAAGAGACGCAAACCATTATGTCAATTTACCTTTCAAATAAAGGTAACAATATTATTATTTGAGTCCAAAATTCATGTCATTTTAAAAAGTCATAGTTATACATATTGGTTATTTTTGTTTTTAATGTTTAATAAAACTTTAAATAATCTATGTAACACTGCACTAATCATAATGCTATTAAATTTAATTATAATCATATAGAAAAATGCAATATATATTCTCAATTATCTTAATGGTAAACTTAATGGTAAATGGAGTTAATGGTAAATTAAGCAACAGACCATCACATATCATGCATTGAGATCATGGGGAAATTATTAGAAGAATAGAACCGTTTTAAATACTAACATAATGCACTTAGTTTGAGCTTGGATAGGACTGTTGAAAGACTAAGCAAAAATATAAATGTGGTATTGTCTCTGCAGCCATGAAATTAAAAGATGCTTACTTCTTGGAAGAAAAGTTATGACCAACCTAGATAGCATATTCAAAATCAGAGATATTACTTTGCCAACTAAGGTCCGTCTAGTCAAGGCTATGGTTTTTCCAGTAGTCATGTATGGATGTGAGAGTTGGACTGTAAAGAAGGCTGAGCGCCGAAGAATTGATGCTTTTGAACTGTGGTGTTGAAGAAGACTCTTGAGAGTCCTTTGGACTGTAAGGAGATCCAACCAGTCCATTCTGAAGGAGATCAACTCTGGGATTTCTTTGGAAGGAATGATGCTAAAGCTGAAACTCCAGTACTTTGGCCACCTCATGTGAAGAGTTGACTCATTGGAAAAGACCCTGATGCTGGGAGGGATTGGGGGCAGGAGGAGAAGGGGATGACCGAGGATGAGATGGCTGGNAAGGAGATCCAACCAGTCCATTCTGAAGGAGATCAACTCTGGGATTTCTTTGGAAGGAATGATGCTAAAGCTGAAACTCCAGTACTTTGGCCACCTCATGTGAAGAGTTGACTCATTGGAAAAGACCCTGATGCTGGGAGGGATTGGGGGCAGGAGGAGAAGGGGATGACCGAGGATGAGATGGCTGGATGGTGTCACTGACTCCATGGGCGTGGGTCTGGGTGAACTCCGGGAGTTGGTGATGGACAGGGAGGCCTGGCGTGCTGTGATTCATGGGGTCACAAAGAGTCGGACACTGAGTGACTGAACTGAACTGAACTGAGTGACTGAACTGAACTTAACTGACTGTCTTTGCTTTCTGCATATAAGTTGAATAAGCAGGGCGACACTATACAGCCTTGACGTACTCCTTTTCCTATTTGGAACCAGTCTGTTGTTCCATGTCCAGTTCTAATTGTTGCTTCCTGACCTGATACAGGTTTCTCAAGAGGCAGGTCAGGTGGTCTGGTATTCCCATCTCCTTCAGGATTTTCCACAGTTTGTTGTGATCCACACAGTCAAAGGCTTTGGCATAGTCAATAAAGCAGAAATAGATGTTTTTCTGGAACTCTATTGCTTTTTTGATGATCCAGCTGATGTTGGCAATTTGATCTCTGGTTCCTCTGCCTTTTCTAAAACCATCTTGAACATCTGGAAGTTCACGGTTCACATATTGCTGAAGCCTGACTTGAAGAATTTTAAGCATTACTTTACTAGTGTGTGAGATGAGTGCAATTGTGTGGTAGTTGGAGCATTCTTTGACATTGCCTTTCTTTGGGATTGGAAGGAAAATAGCTTTTGCAGTCCTGTGGCCACTGCTGAGTGTTCCAAATTAGCTGGCGTATTGAGTTCAGCACTTTCACAGCATCATCTTTCAGGATTTGGAATAGCTCAACTAGAATTCCATCACCTCCACTAGCTTTGTTTGTAGTGATGCTTCCTACGGCCCACTTGACTTCACATTCCAGGATGTCTGGCTCTAGGTAAGTGATCACACCATCGTGATTATCTGAGTTGTAAAGCTCTTTTTTGTACAGTTCTTCTGTGTATTCTTGCCACCTCTTCTTAGTATCTTCTGCTTCTGTTAGGTCCCTACCATTTCTGTCCTTTATCGAGCCCATCTTTGCATGAAATATTCCCTTGGTATCTCTAATTTTCTTCAAGAGACCTTTAGTCTTTCCCATTCTATTGTTTTCCTCTCTTTCTTTGCATTGATCTCTGAGGAAGTCTTTCTTATCTCTCTGTGCTATTCTTTGGAACTCTGCATTCAAATGGGTATGCTGCTGCTAACTTGCTTCGTCGTGTCCGACTCTGTGCGACCCCATAGTCGGAAGCCCACCAGGCTCCCCTGTCCCTGAGATTCTCCAGGCAAGAATACTGGAGTGGGTTGACATTTCCTTCTCCAATGCATGAAAGTGAAAAGTGAAAGTGAAGTCGCTCAGTCGTGTCTGACTCTTAGCGACTCCATGGACTGCAGCCTACCAGGCTCCTCCATCCATGGGATTTTCCAGGCAAGAGTACTGGAGTGGGGTGCCATTGCTTCTCCGTCAAATGAGTATATCTTTCCTTTTCTCCTTTGCTTTTCACTTCCCTTCTTTTCACAGCTATTTGTAAGGCCTCCCCAGACAGCCATTTTGCTTTTTTGGATTTCTTTTTCTTTGGGATGGTCTTGATTCCTGTCTCTTGTACAATGTCACAAACCTCTGTCCATAGTTCATCAAGCACTCTGTTTATCAGATCTAGTCCCTTAAATCTATTTCTCACTTCTACTGTATAGTCCTAAGGGATATGATTTAAGTCATACCTGAATGGTCTATTGGTTTCCTCCACTTTCTTCAATTTCAGTCTGAATTTGGCAATAAGGGGTTCATGACCTGAGCAACAGTTAGCTCCCAGTCTTGTTTTTGCTGACTGTATAGAGCTTCTCCATCTTTGGCTGCAAAGAATATACTCAATCTGATTTCGGTGTCAACCATCTGGTGATGCCCATGTGTAGAGTCTTCTCTTATGTTGCTGGAAGAGGGTGTTTGCTAGGATCAGTGCATTCTCTTAGAAGAACTCTATTAGCCTTTGCCCTGCTTCATTCTGTATTCCAAGGCCAAATTTTCCTGTTACTCCAGGTGTTTCTTGGCTTCCTAATTTTGCATTCCAGTCCCCTATAATGAAAAGGACATCTTTTTTGGGTGTTAGTTCTAGAAGGTCTTGTAGGTCTTCACAGAACTGTTCAACTTCAGCTTCTTCAGCATTATTGGTCAGGACATAGACTTAGATTACTGTGATATTGAATGTTTTGCCTTGGAAACAAACAGAGATCATTCTGAATTTTTGAGATTGCATCCATGTACTGCATTTTGGACTCTTTGTTGACTCTAATGGCTACTCATTTCTTCTAAGGGATTCCTGCCCTCGGTAGTAGATATAATGGTCATCTGAGTTAAATTCACCCATTCCAGTCCATCTTAGTTTGCTGATTTCTAGAATGTCAATGTTCACTCTTGCCATTTTCTGTTTGATCACTTCCAATTTGCCTTGATTTATGGATGTAGCATTCCAGGTTCCTATGCACTATTGCTCTCTACAGCATAGCACCTTGCTTCTATCATCAGTCCCATCTACAACTGATTGTTGTTTTTGCTTATTTAACTTATATGCAGAGTACATCATGAGAAATGCTGGACTGGAGGAAGCACAAGCTAGAATCAAGATTGCCAGGAGAAATATCAATAACCTCAGATATGCAGATGACACAACTCTTATGGCAGAAAGTGAAGAATAACTAAAGAGCCTCTTGAAAAAAGTGAAAGAGGAGAGTTAAAAAGTTGGCTTAAAGCTCAACATTCAGAAAACAAAGATCATGGCATCTGGTCCCATTACTTCATGGCAAATAAATGTGGAAACAGTGACTGACTTTATTTTCCTGGGCTCCAAAATCACTGCAGATGGTGATTGCAGCCATGAAATTTTAAAAAAAAAAAAAAAAACAACCAAAAAAACACTTACTACTTGGAAGGAAAATTATGACCAACCTAGACAGCATATTGAAAAGCAGAGACATTTACTTTGTCAGCAAAGGTCCATCTAGTCAAGGCTATGGTTTTGTATGGTCATGTATGGATATGAGAGTTGGACTATAAAGAAAGCTGAGCACCAAAGAGTTGATGCTTTTGAACTGAGGTGTTAGAGAAGACTCATGAGAGTCCCTTGGACTGCAAGGAGATCCAACCAGTCCATCCTAAAGTAAATCAACCCTGGGTGTTCATTTGAGGGACTGATGTTGAAACTAAAACTCCAATACTTTGGCCACCTGATGTGAAGAGCTGTCTCATTTGGAAAGACCCTGATCTGGGAAAGATTGAGGGCAGGAGGAGAAGGGGATGACAGAGGATTAGATGGTTGGATGGCATCACCAACTCAATGGACATGAGTTTGGCTGGACTCCGTGATTTGGTGATGGACAGGGAGGCCTGGCATGCTGTGGTTCGTGGGGTCGCAATGAGTTGGACACGACTGAGCGAGTAAACCGAACTGAACTGATTGTCTTTGTAAGGTAAGGGATTTTCATGGAGTATGAAGAGAAAGAAAAGAAACTGGAGAGAAAAAAAAAAATCTAAGCTAAGTCCACCACTAATATTGCAAACTTTAGGAGGTGTGATGAACACAATGTGTCTGGAAAGTGGCATGCAGTCTTGTGACAGATTTGTGTGCATAGAGGTATTGCTGTTTTATGTGAAGTGTAACAAGATAAGACATCCCAATCATCATACTTCAAGAAAAATTTGTGTTTCGATAGGCACTAAGGGAGAAACTAGAAGTTCCTGAGAGTGGAAGTAATATGTGATGTGTCCCAATATTAGATAGATAAGCCTGAAGGCAGCATGAAACATAAATTCAGAGGGAGACATTAAGTAGTCCATTTTGAGCTGAGATTGTTTACAAGCACCAATTGGTTGGTAGAGAAATAATGATTACTTAAATTACACATTAGGATTTATTTGTAATAGTTATCAAAATAACACAATTTATACAATAGATAAAACTATGTAAAATTTAGACAAGTCAATTTTAGTTACTTGGCAAAATGTAGGCATATTGCCAAATAAACCATGGCCAACCCTTACTAGAGGAGGAGAATTGAGGTCAGGTTGTATTGTTTATTGTCTTTACCGACTCCTAGAACTCGGAACATTGAATAGCTGCTTATACTGATCTTTTATTTACATGCCATTTCCCTTAAAAAAAAAAAAATCCTGAGAACAGTATTGAGTTAAAAACAGTAATGATCCTATTTTACATATGAGGCATTTGGTAAGTTTCAGTTTAGTCTCTCAGTCATGTCCAACTCTTTGCAACCCCATGGACTGCAGATGCCAGGCCTCCCTGTCCATCACCAGCTTCCAGAGTCTACTCAAACTCATGTCCATTGAGTCAGTGATGCCATCCAACCATCTCATCCTCTGTTGACCCCTTCTCTGCCTGCCCTCCATCTTTCTAAGCATCAGAATCTTTTCAAATGAGTCAGCTCTTTGCATCAAGTGGCCAAAATATTGGAGTTTCAGCTTCAGTATCAGTCTTTCCAATGAACACCCAAGACTGATTTCCTTTTGGATGGACTGGTTGGGTCTCCTTGCAGTCCAAGGGACTCTCAAGAGTCTTCTCCACCACCACAGTTCAAAAGCATCAATTCTTCAGTGCTCACCTTTTTTTACAGTCCAACTCTCACATTCATACATGAACAGTAAGAAAAAGTATTTGGTAAAGTTTGGTAGAATTAACAAACTGTTCATTGTCAAACACATCAGACACTGGTGACTTGGAGATCTGAATCTAGGTAGTTTAATGACAAAACTCATCTACATGACTATCTGTAAGTCAGTGTTATACTGATGCAACATCTATAGCACAGTTTAGTCTTCTGCATCATGAGTTGCACCATCATTATCACCACCACTACTGTTTTGAAATATCTTCAATTCTATTGCCAGCATAATAAACAAACACAGGCTTTTAAAATGTGTACAATGTATAAGGCAAGCTGCTAGGAACTGACTGCAGCAGCCACTATGTTTTATGGGGCTAAAGTATACAATTTACTCTATGGTCTCACAATCTTAAATGCCTTCTGTTAGACAATTTCATTATAGCAAACTCTCCATTAAACAGGGTTAATTCAAAGATGCTTCTAGTTCACATTTTTTCAAGAAGTATATTACATTCTCTTTCATTTAGTACTTAACAGCTAAAGTATTAGAAGAAAGGTGAAAGTGGCTATTTCTGTTTCCTAAGGTTTTGAAGTGATCAAAGAGGAACAGAAACACAATATCTGAGTGTCTGAGAAGTCAAATACAGTATAAAAAGATAAAAGGTGCGGAGTTTAGGACAATGTATCGTAATCTTGGTTAGCTCTCTGAAAGTTTTCTGTCTTGGGAAGCCTCACAGTTTTGAGGAAACTGTGTTGGTTTGTTACCTTAGTACACCTCAAGGCAGTGCAATGACTGTTAGTGAGACTCTCAGCCACATATAAACTGCCAAAGTACTTTATTATTCTAGTGTGTGAAGAGATGACTTTGAAAATTCATATTTGAACTGATCACTCTTCCTTTCAAAAGTCCATGCTTATTTATAACAGGATATACATACTGAAGTTCTTATATAGGCTATACTTTTGAGAGATATTTGAAGCAGCTTAGAGCAACAATGAAATACATTGTATCATTCTGATACAATGAGAAGTTTGGCAAGCTCCTTTTAAGTTATTTTGATAATTAAGCCTTGTGCTAGTAGAAGAAGGGAGATATTGTAAAAAAGTTTCCAAACATTAAGTATTCCTACTTAATGTGACAGTATACTAAACTAAATTTAGTTGACTCTGTTTTAAACTCCAATTTGTCCATATTTGATATGAAAGAAAAAAATAGCAAAGCAGGCAGACAGTGTAATTATATTTCTCATCAAATAAATATTCTCTGTTTTGAATTGAATTTCAGTCTGTGGACAAATTTTTTCTTGTCCTATGACTAGAAAGAAATAAAGATGTTACTTAATTCATATGTCTTTACTAAGTTTATGATTTTTGGTAGCTGTAAAAGTTAGATAGAATGTCCAGAAATACTCACTTTACTTGTCTGCAGGGTATTGCCATTTTCAAACATCAGTTTGTGTTAAACCACTAAAAACAAACAAACAAAAACACCCTGAAGATAAAAACAATAGCCCTTTTCAGTTTGTTCTCAGCACTCTTCTTTTGTATTTTCTTGAGTATTGCTTCCATTATACCTAAGATCAATTAAAAAAAAAAAAATGTTTTCCTGACTCAAGAATAAGGGTGTCCAGGGAACAGCATCTTTGACTGAGTTTCTGACAGTTAGGTTAAAGTAGACCTCAGAGGAACAATTAAAACAACCTTGAGCTATAACTAATTACAATGACTTGATCTTTCTGTGTCTTCATTTCTCTACAAGACCAAGTGGCATCTCAAGATATTAGCCTCATAGAATAGGAAATCTGAATAATTAGAGATACTCAGAATGCTTAAAAGAGATTCAAAGAACAAATGAATAGACATTATTATAAAAGTACTTTCATCTGCCTGGAGGATCATTCTCTCTCCATTAGAAAATAAATAGAGTGGCAGGGAATGTATTCCAAGGTATGTTTGTTTATCTCAAAGACAAAGTACATGAGTGAACAGTTCTCAAATACCACCAGACAATGATATAAATACTTAAATAATATTTATAGTAAACATAACAATCCTAAACAATTGTTAAATACATCAGACTCTCAAAGAGAGTATGAAATAAACAAGAATTTGTAGTAGTCTTATGGGCTGCAGTCCACGGGGTTGCAAAGATTTGGACACGACTGAGTGACTTCACTTTCACTCACTCACTATGGGCAAGTAGAAATCAAACAAGCTTTAAAAAATGTTTACTGTTGAACAACAGAATTACTTTGCTTTAGTAACATTTTAACATGTAAAATAACCTACCTCCTTCTGTAATGACAAAAAAAAACATTTGCTGATATATTGCTGTGAACTAATATATTAAGAAATACATTAATTTTAAAAACTAATAAAAGAAAAAATAATATATACCAATTTTAGCTGCTATAATAACTGGGCAATAAGTGAGAAAAATCTAAAATAAATATATATGTGAAGGGTGGAATGGAGGGTACTTAGTTAAAAACAACAACAACAACAACACTTGAACTGGTCATTGTCTTTTGGCTCCAAACTCATTCCTTCCCCTTGGCTTCAGGATGCTAAACTGGGTTGACCCTGCAACCACATTGCTGGTCTGCTTGAACCTTGTTAACTGCCATTAGAGAGCAATAGAATTTTCCTTAGTAGCTCAGCTGGAGACTCCAGTTCGATTCCTGGGTCAGGAAGAGTCTCTGGAAAAGGGAAAGTCTACCCATTCCAGTATCTGGGCTACAGTATTCCATGGAGTGTATAGTTCATGGGGTCACAGAGAGTTGGCACAACTGAGTGACTTTCACTTTCACTTTAGAGGGCAATAGATGGAGACTATAAAGTCAAACACTGAAGAAAACAACTTGTGTCCTTGCCTGTTTGCTTGTATTATGGTCTTTCTGTTTGCTGAAAGTGCTGTCATTCTGTCTATTTTTTTTTTTTTTAATTTAAAATACCATATATGCCACTTAAAGCTAAACTACTGTGTGCACAAGGTACTTGTTTTATGGTATCTTCATTGTGGAAGATGCTGTTGTAATAACTCCTCTTTAGGTCAAAATGTCTCTTACCTTACTGCATGTGTATTCTGATAAGATAGATAACTGCGTCTGGTTACTTTCTCTTGTGTAGTTTGGATGGTAAATTATTTTTAAAAATTTTATCTTAACATGGCTTTATTTTCTTTTTAGATTTATATTGCATAATTTATCATTTTTGAAGTATAAATTTTGTACTATATTATATGTTACAGATGTACACTATAGTGATTCACAATTTGTAAAGGTTCTACTCCATTTATAATTATTCAATATATACTTGCACTATTTTATACCATTCTCTTTCTGATAGTTGATAGTGCCTGGAAATGCAATAGAGTTCTGTGTGTTATTTTTGTATCCTGCAATTTTACTAGATTTATTGATCAGCTCTGGTAGTTTTCTGATGGCATGTTATTTTCTATTTATTGTATCATGTCATCTGCAAACAGTGACAATATTAAGCTCTTCCTTTCCAACTTGGATTCCTTCTATTTCTTTTTCTTCTCTGATTGTTATGACTAAGATTTCCAAAGTTATGTCATTCAACATAATTTTATTCAAAATTGGTAACAATCTCTGTCTGGCTCCTCATCTTAGGGGAATTGATTTCAGCTTTTTATGTTGGGTATGAGGTCAGCTGTAGCTTTGTTGTATATGGCCTGTATTATGTTGAGGTATATTCCCTCTGTCCACTTTCTGGAGAGTTTTTTTTTTTATCATAAATTGATGTTGAATTTTGTCAAAAGATTTTTCTGCATCTATTGAGATGGTCATTAGGTTTTTATTATAATTCTTCAGTTTAATGTGGTATTTCACAATTATTGAAAAATTCTTGCATCAGTGAGATAAATGTCACATATTCATGGCGTGTGAGCCTTTTCATGCATTGTTGGGTTTCAGTTCAGTTCATTTCAGTCGCTCAGTTGTGTCCAACTCTTTGTGACCCAATGAATTGCAGCACGCTAGGCCTTTCTGTCCATCACCAACTGCCGGAGCTCACTCAAACTCACTCAAACTCACGTCCAACGAGTTGGTGATGCCATCTTATCCTCTGTCATCCCTTTCTCCTCCTGCCCCTAATCTCTCTCAGCATCAGAGTCTTTTCCAGTAAGGCAACTCTTCTCATGAGGTGGCCAAAGTACCGGAGTTTCAGCTTTAGCATCAGTCCTTCCAAAGAACACCCAGGACTGACCTCCTTTAGAATGGACTGGTTGGGTCTCCTTGCAGTCCAAGGGACTTTCAAGAGTCTTCTACAACACCACAGTTCAAAAGCATCAATTCTTCGGTGCTCAGCTTTCTTCACAGTTTTACTCTCACATCCACACATGACCACTGGAAAAACCATAGCCTTGACTAAACGGACCTTTGTTGGCAATATAATGTCTCTGCTTTTTAATATGTTACCTAGGT
The DNA here is from genome assembly GCA_006408695.1 of Aepyceros melampus. Classification (NCBI taxonomy): domain Eukaryota; kingdom Metazoa; phylum Chordata; class Mammalia; order Artiodactyla; family Bovidae; genus Aepyceros; species Aepyceros melampus. Next base: position 23,122 of record SJXQ01000448.1, on the reverse strand, counting down.
TGGTCATAACTTTCCTTCCAAGGAATCAGTTCAGTTCAGTTGCTCAGTCGTGTCCGACTCTTTGCAACCCCATGAATTGCAGCACGCCAGGCCTCCCTGTCCATCACCAACTCCCGGAGTTTACTCAGACTCACATCCATCGAGTCAGTGATG
>SJXQ01000448.1:0-22131 GCA_006408695.1 Aepyceros melampus | reverse complement strand
TTCTCCTCCTGCCCCCAATCCCTCCCAGCATCAGGGTCTTTACCAATGAGTCAACGCTTAGCATGAGGTGGCCAAAGTACTGGAGCTTCAGCTTTAGCATCGTTCCTTTCAAAGAAATCCCAGGGTTGATCTCCTTCAGAATGGACTGGTTGGATCTCCTTGCAGTCCAAGGGACTCTCAAGAGTCTTCTCCAACATCACAGTTCAAAAGCATCAATTCTTTGGCGCTCAGCCTTCTTCACAGTCCAACTCTCACATCCATACATGACCACAGGAAAAACCATAGCCTTGACTAGACGGACCTTAGTCAGCAAGGTAATGTCTCTGCTTTTGAATATGCTATCTAGGTTGGTTATAACTTTTCTTCCAAGGAGTAGGCGTGTTTTAATTTCATGGCTGCAGTCACCATCCTCAGTGATTTTGGAGCCCCCCAAAATAAAGTGTAACACGGTTTCTACTGTTTCTCCATCTATTTCCCATGAAGTGATGGGACCAGATGGCATGATCTTCGTTTTCTGAATGTTGAGCTTTAAGCCAACTTTTTCACTCTCCTCACATCCTTAGGCACCTGTATTAATCAATGTATTTGGAATATAGAAAGGAAATATAATAGTTTTTGATGTTAGCAATACTAGACTTTTTGAGTTAATGAATTTTCTCTTTTGTTATAGACCACTGTACTTTGTTATAAATCACTGTGTCTTTGCTATGTAAAAATGTAACTTTATCACTATCTTAAGACTAAATAGATCTTAAGGGGAACGTTGGTGAGAGGATTTTCACTTGTTGGGCTGATGTTTGCTGCTAAATCTCCATATTCCCTGCCCTTATAATGAATATAACTAGCATATAAGAGAAATAAGTATTAACCTTTAAGATTAATTATGTTAACCTTGAGTTAAATAAATTCCTTTCTTGATTGTAACTCACTACTGCTAAGCTAAGTCACTTCAGTCGTGTCCGACTCTGTGCGACCCTGTAGACAGCAGCCCGTCAGGCTCCCCGGTCCCTCCCCCAGTCCGTTCTTGTCCAGGCAAGAACTCTGGAGTGGGTTGCCATTTCCTCACTACAACCTCACCCTATAGGAATGCAACTTTATTTGGAGGGTGGGGCCTGGTTTAAGAAAAAAACACTCTTGGAAAAAATAAGTTTTTGGTTATCAGAAAGAAAGGGTCATAAAATGTCCACAGGCCTCATGGCCAGAGATGATGTAAAACGCATAAGACCTTTTTGTATACATTTATATGAAGCACCTGATCTTGATAAAGGTCAGGACTGCTGACCCCTGTGTGACTTTAAAAATTTCCATTTGTCCCTATGTATAACAAAAGGTATATAAGCAAATCTAAAAAATAAAGAAATGAGATCAGTTTCTGGAAAGACTGATTCCCCCGTGTTGTTTCTTTCTTGTTCTCCGTTTTTCTGGCTGAATTCCCATCTGGGGCATGGGTACTCACCAAGCCTGATAATTATGCCCAGGCTTCTAAGATCAGACCCGGGAGGCCTCAGTGCCTCCTCTCATTCTGGAGAATGGAAAGACGCCTGTGGCCTATGTAGGTGGTGATTGGTATTCCACGTAAACCAAGTTATTCAGCCTCTTTTTCTCCACTAATTTTTCTACTATACTATCCATTTCTATCTTTCGCTATATCTGTAATTAAATAAGTTTTTTCCTAGTACGCCGATTCTGTCCCCATCTCTGAATCACCCTGGATCCGCTGGGGCTGGACCCCGGCACAAGAGTCTTCTCCAACACCACAGTTCAAAAGCATCAATTCTTCAGCACTCAGCCTTCTTCACAGTCCAACTCTCACATTCATACATGACCACAGGAAAAACATAGCCTTAACTAGATGGACCTTAGTGGGCAAACTAATGTCTCTGCTTTTGAATATGCGATCTAGGTTGGTCATAAATTTTCTTCCAAGGAGTAGGCGTGTTTTAATTTCATGGCTGCAGTCACCATCTACAGTGATTTTGGAGCCCCCCAAAATAAACTCTGATACTGTTTCCACTGTTTCCCCATCTATTTCCCATGAAGTGATGGAACTGGATGCCATGATCTTTGGTTTCTGAATGCTGAGTTTTAAGTCAGCTTTTTCACTCTCCTCTTTCATTTTCATCAAGAGGCTCTTTAGTTCCTCTTCACTTTTTGCCACAAGGGTGGTGTCATCTGCATATCTGAGGTTATTGATATTTTTCCCGGCAATCTTGATTCCAGCTTGTGTTTCCTCCAGTCCAATGTTTCTCATGATGTACTCTGTGTATTAGTTAAATAAGCAGGGTGACAATATACAGCCCTGACACACTCCTTTTCCTATTTGGAACCAGTCTGTTGTTCCATGTCCAGTTCTAACTGTTGCTTCCTGACCTGCATACAGATTTCTCAAGAGGCAGGTCAGGTGGTCTTGTATTCCTATCTCTCTCAGAATTTTCCACAGTTTCTTGTGATCCACACAGTCAAAGGCTTTGGCATAGTCAATAAAGCAGAAATAGATGTTTTTCTGGAACTCTCTTGCTTTGTCCATGATCCAGCGAATATTGGCAGTTTGATCTCTGGTTCCTCTGCCTTTTCTAAAACCAGCTTGACCATCAGGAAGTTCATGGTTCACGTATTGCTGAAGCCTGGCTTGGAGAATTTTGAGCATTACGTTATTAGCGTGTGAGATGAGTGCAATTGTGCAGTAGTTTGAACATTCTTTGGCATTGTCTGTCTTTGGGATTGAAATGAAAATGGACCTTTTCCAGTCTTGTGGCCACTGCTGAGTTTTCCAAAATTGCTGGCATATTGAATGAAGCACTTTCACAACATCATCTTTCAGGATTTGAAATAGTTCAACTGGAATTCCATCATCTCCACTAGCTTTGTTCGTAGTGATGCTTTCTAAGGCCCACTTGACTTCACATTCCAGGATGTTTGGCTCGAGGCGAGTGATCACATCATCATGACTATCTTGGTCGTGAAGCTCTTTTTTGTCCAGTTCTTCTGTGTATGCTTGCCACCTCTTCTTAATATCTTCTGCTTCTGTCCTTTATCAAGCCCATCTTAGCATGAAATGTTCCCTTGGTATCTCTAATTTTCTTGAAGAGATCTCTAGTCTTTCCCCTTCTGTTGTTTTCCTCTATTTCTTTGCATTGATTGCTGGGGAAGGCTTTTTTATCTTTCCTTGCTGTTCTTTGGAACTCTGCATTCAGATGCTTTTATCTTTCCTTTTCCTTTTTTGGGTTTGGTTCACTAAAATTTTATTGTGGTTTTGGCATCTATTTTTATCAATGATACTAGCCTATAATTTTTTGTGTGATATCTTTTGTTTTGGTATCAGGGTGATGTTGGCCTCACAGAATTACGTCAGAAGTATTCCTTCATTTGCAATTTTTTGAATAGTTTGAGAAAGATTGGTGTTAATATGCCTTGAAATGTTTGGTAGAATTCACCTGTGGAGCCATATGGTCCTAGACTTTTGGGGAATTTTTAAAATTACTGATTAAATTTACTTGCAGGTAATTAGTCAATTTATATTTTCTATTTCTTCTTGATTCAGTCTTTGGATTGTACCTTTTTCAGAATGTGTTCCTTTCTTCTAGATGAGAAATTTACTTTTGGTTGCTTGGCCATTGTAGTCTTTCATGACCCTTTGTATTTTTCTGGTGTTAGTTGTACAATAACTTCTTTTTAATTTTGGATTTATTGATTTGGGCCCTCTTTTTTTTTTATTGATGAATCTGTCTAAAGGTTTATCAGTTTTGTTTGTCTTTTCAAAAAATCAGCTTTTAATTTCATTAATCTTTTCTATTATTTTTTTCTCAATCCATTTATTTGCTTTAATTTTTATGATTTCTTTCCTTCTTTGAACTTTGGGTTTTGTTTGTTCTTCTTTCTTCTTTATACCCTAGTTCCTTTGGGTGTAAAGTTGTCTATTTGAAATGTTTCTTGTCACCTGAGGTCAGTTTGTAGTGCTATAAAATTTCCTCCTGGAATTGCTTTTGCTTCATTTCATTGATTTTAGTTCATCATGGTTTCACTTTCTTTTGTCAGTAATTATATTTTGGCTTCCACTTTGATTTCTTCAGTGATCCTTTGATTATTTAATATCATACCATTTAGCTATTTTTCTTTTTTTTCCCCTTGTGCTTTATTGCTAATCTCACTGTGTTTTGGTCAGAAAAGATGATTGGTATGATTTCAATTTTCTTAAATTTTTCTGAGGCATATTTTGTGGCTACCACACTATCTGTCCTGGGAAATGTTTCATGTGTACTTGAAAAGAAAAGAATGTATATTCTTCTGCTATCAGATGAAATGCTTTCTCTCTTTCTCTATGTATAAGCATTTGTGTGTGTGTGTGTGTGTGTGTGTGTTAGTCTCTGAGTCATGTCCTAGTCTCTGTGGCTGTACAGACTGCAGCCCACCAGGCTCCTCTGTCTATGGGATTCTCCAGGCAAGAGTACTGGAGTGGGTTGCCATGCCCTCCTCCAGGGAATCTTCCCCACCCAGGGGTCAATCCCAGGTCTCCTAAATTGCAGGAGAGACACTAGGGAAGGCCATATATACTTACATCATACAAAATAGAGATTAAAATAAAGACTTTAAAAAACAAATAAGGGCACTACATAATGATAAAGGGATCAGTTCAAGACGAAGATAAAGCAAGTGTAAATATATGCACCCAACATACTGCTGCTGCCTGCTGCTTAGTCTCTTCAGTTGTTTCTGACTCTTTATGACCCTATGAACTACAGCACAGCAGCCTCATCCATCCATGGGATTCTCTAGGCAAGAATACTGGAGTGGGTTGCCATGCGCTCCTCCAGGGGATTTTCCAACCTAGGTCTCCTGCATTGCAGGAAGATTCTTTACTGCACCCAACACATGATTTGTGTGTGTGTGTGTGTGTGTGTGTGTTAGTCTCTGAGTCATGTCCTAGTCTCTGTGGCTGTACAGACTGCAGCCCACCAGGCTCCTCTGTCTATGGGATTCTCCAGGCAAGAGTACTGGAGTGGGTTGCCATGCCCTCCTCCAGGGAATCTTCCCCACCCAGGGGTCAATCCCAGGTCTCCTAAATTGCAGGAGAGACATAGGGAAGGCCATATATACTTACATCATACAAAATAGAGATTAAAATAAAGACTTTAAAAAACAAATAAGGGCACTACATAATGATAAAGGGATCAGTTCAAGACGAAGATAAAGCAAGTGTAAATATATGCACCCAACATACTGCTGCTGCCTGCTGCTTAGTCTCTTCAGTTGTTTCTGACTCTTTATGACCCTATGAACTACAGCACAGCAGCCTCATCCATCCATGGGATTCTCTAGGCAAGAATACTGGAGTGGGTTGCCATGCGCTCCTCCAGGGGATTTTCCAACCTAGGTCTCCTGCATTGCAGGAAGATTCTTTACTGCACCCAACACATGAGCATGTAAATATACAAGGCAAATATAAATGATATATATATGTAAATTAAGTCTACTTTCTCTAATGTGTCATTTAAGACCAGTGTTTTCTTACTGATTCTGTGTCTGAGTTGTTGTTGTTCAGTTGCTGAGTTGTGTCTGACTCTTTGTGGCCTCATGGACTGCAGCACACTAGGCTTCCCTGTCCTTCACTATCTCACAGAGCTTGCCCAAACTCATGTCCATTGAATCAGTGAGGACATCCAACCATCTTCTTCTCTGTGATTCCCTTCTCCTCCTGCCTTCAATCTTTCCCAGCATTGTCTGGGTAATGTGTCCATTGATGTAAGTGGGGTATTAAAGTCCTCTACTATTATTATGCTACTGTCAACTTCTCCTTGTATGCTTGCTAATATTTGCCTTATATATTTAGGTACTCATATGTTGGGTGTATACATATTTATAATTGTTATAGCTTCTTCTTGAATTGATCCGTTTATCATCACACAGTGCCCTTAGTTTGTCTTTTATATTAGTCTTTATTTTAATGTCTGTTTTATTTGATGTAAGTGGGAAATATATGGGGAAACAGGGGAAACAGTGTCAGACTTTATTTTTGGCAGCTCCAAAATAACTATGGATGGTAACTGCAGTCATGAGATTAAAAGATGCTTACTCATTGAAAGGAAAGCTATGATGAACCAGACAGCATATTAAAAAGCAGAGACATCACTTTTCCAACAAAGGTCCATATAGTCAAGGCTATGATTTTTCCAGTAGTCATGTATGGTCATGAGATTTGGACTATAAAGAAGGCTGAGCAATCAAGAACTGATACTTTCAAATTGTGGTGTTGGAGAAGACACTTGAGAGTCCCTTGGACAGCAAGGAAATCAGTTCAGTCGCTCAGTCACGTCCAACTCTTTGCAACTCTGTGGACTGCAGCACACCAGGCTTCCCTGTCCATCACCAACTCCTGGAGCTTACTCAAACTAATGTCCATGCTGTTAAAATGCTCCACTCAATATGTCAGTGAATTGGAAAATTCAGCTTTGACCACAGGAATAGAAAAGATCAGTTTTCATTTCATTCCATACAACCATCTCATCCTCTGTTGTCCCCTTCTCCTCCTGCCCTCAATCTTTCCCAGCATCAGGGTCTTTTCAAATGAGTCAGTTCTTTGCATCAAGTGGCCAAAATATTGAAGTTTCAGCATCAGGCTTCCAATGAACATTCAGAGTTGATTTCATTTAGGATGGACTGGCTGGATCTCCTTGTAGTCCAAGGGAGTCTCAAGAGTCTTTTCCAACACCACAATTCAAAAGCATAAATTCTTAGATGTTCAGCTTTCTTTATAGTCCAACTGTCACATCTATACATGACCTCTGGAAAAACCATAGCTTTGACTAGATGGACCTTTGTTGGCAAAGTAATGTCTCTGCTTTTTATTATGCTATCTAGGTTGGTCATAACTTTTCTCTCAAGGAGCAAGCAAGCATCTTTTAATTTTGTGGCTGCAAGGAGATAAGACCAGTTAATTCTAAAGGAAATCAACCCTGAGCATTTATTGGAAGGACTGATGCTGACAGTGAAATTCCAGTACTTTGGGAAGAGCCACTTCATTGGAAAAGAACTTGATGCTGGGGAAGGTTGAAGGCAGGAGGAGAAGGGGATGACAGAGGATGAGATGGTTGGATGGAATCACTGACTCTGTGGACATGAGTTAATTTATCATTATGCAGTGCTCTTAGTTTGTCTTTTAGTCTTTATTTTAATGTCTGTTTTATTTGATGTAAGTGGGAAATAGATGGGGAAACAGGGGAAACAGTGTCAGACTTTATTTTTGGCAGCTCCAAAATCACTCTGGATGGTAACTGCAGTCATGAGATTAAAAGATGCTTACTCGTTGAAAGGAAAGCTATGATGAACCTAGACAGCATATTAAAAAGCAGAGACATCACTTTTGCAACAAAGGTCCATATAGTCAAGGCTATCGTTTTTCCAGTAGTCATGTATGGTTATGAGATTTGGACTATAAAGAAGGCTGAGCAATCAAGAACTGATAGTTCAAATTGTGGTGCTGGAGAAGACACTTGAGAGTCCCTTGGACAGCAAGGAAATCAGTTCAGTTCAGTCGCTCAGTCACGTCCAACTCTTTGCAACTCTGTGGACTGCAGCACGCCAAGCTTCCCTGTCCATCACCAACTCCTGGAGCTTACTCAAACTAATGTCCATGCTTTTAAAATGCTGCACTCAATATGTCAGTGAATTGGAAAATTCAGCATTGACCACAGGAATAGAAAAGATCAGTTTTCATTTCATTTCATACAACCATCTCATCCTCTGTTGTCCCCTTCTCCTCCTGCCCTCAATCTTTCCCAGCACCAGGGTCTTTTCAAATGAGTCAATTTTTTGCATCAAGTGGCCAAAATATTGAAGTTTCAGCATCAGGCTTCCAATGAACATTCAGGGTTGATTTCATTTAGGATGGACTGGCTGGATCTCCTTGTAGTCCAAGGGACTCTCAAGAGTCTTCTCCAACACCACAATTCAAAAGCATAAATTCTTCAATGCTCAGCTTTTTACAACCATCTCATCCTCTGTTGTCCCCTTCTCCTCCTGCCCTCAATCTTTCCCAGCACCAGGGTCTTTTCAAATGAGTCAATTTTTTGCATCAAGTGGCCAAAATATTGAAGTTTCAGCATCAGGCTTCCAATGAACATTCAGGGTTGATTTCATTTAGGATGGACTGGCTGGATCTCCTTGTAGTCCAAGGGACTCTCAAGAGTCTTCTCCAACACCACAATTCAAAAGCATAAATTCTTCAATGCTCAGCTTTCTTTATAGTCCAACTCTCACATCTATACATGACCTCTGGAAAAACCATAGCTTTGACTAGATGGACCTTTGTTGGCAATGTAATGTCTCTGCTTTTTATTATGCTATCTAGGTTGGTCATAACTTTTCTCTCAAGGAGCAAGCAAGCATCTTTTAATTTTCTAGCTGCAAGGAGATCAGACCAGTTAATTCTAAAGGAAATCAACCCTGAGCATTTATTGGAAGGACTGATGCTGAAGTTGAAACTCCAGTACTTTGGGAAGAGCCACCTCATTGGAAAAGAACTTGATGTTGGGAAAGGTTGAAGGCAGGAGGAGAAGGGGATGACAGAGGATGAGATGGTTGGATGGAATCACTGACTCTGTGGACATGAGTTTGAACAAACTCCAGGTGATGGTGAAGGACAGTGAAGCCTGGCCTGCTGCAGTTCACAGGGTTGCAAAGAGCTGGACATGACCTAGCAAATGAAGAACAATAATATGTAGGAGCAGAAAAGTTTTTCTTTCTCCCTTCTATGCTCTTTGGCTTATCTGATAATTAAATTGACATAAAACATATTAACTTGAGAAAAATAAACAAGTTTTTTATATACATGATCCCCATAAAAATATAAGAATCCAAAGGGCAGCCAACAACACCTTAAAAAAGAGTAAAGGTTTGGGGATACCAGGTGATCTTCAGAGTTCACAGGAAGGCAGAGAAATCTTTGGAAAACAAAGATTGCCTGTTATGTGGAAAAGTTTCTTAGGTAAAAGGTATTTCTGATCAATAGCTTTCTTCCTGGTACAAGTCCCATCTCCAATGTAAATTTAAGCAAATAAGAGAGTAGTACAGAGCTTTCCTGAATTTATTAGAGTTTGATTCCTTTTAGCTCAAAATACTTCTCAGGTCAAAGTGGCATATTGCAGAGTGACAAATTCTGCTCCCCATCATATACATTATTTTTTATACTTTGAAACAGGAGGGAAGGGGCAGAGCACAACCTTTGAAAGAATACCATAGCCCAAGTGCACAACATAAACTGATTAGAATAAAATGGGTCCAAATTGGCAGACTAGTCAACTTTGAATAGGCCTTGATCTTCAATATACCCTCATTGTAACACATCAGCAAGTTAAATGACACACCCAGTGGCACCATGATAGTTGCAAGACCATCAAAAACCAAAAAATCAGTGGTGGTCCAATTTCTGGAGATCTCTGCCCCCTCCCACAAATAGCTGAAATAATCCTGTCAGTCAATGCCCTATGAAATTACCCAGCTTTTAAAAGCTAAACACACCGCATTTCAAGGCCAAGCTTGCCCTCTGTGATGTCCCACACTCTGTCTGCAATTCAATTGTTTAAGACAATTTGTAAGCTTGCAAGTGAAGAATATGAATAACATTTTGGGCTATGTGAATACTATTTTAGGATTCAGGGAATATTTCTGTAGATAAGCCATGACATGTGTTTTGCTGACTTGGCATAGATTGCCAGATATCTGCAGCAAGATGGAGTCATTACACAAAATAAAAATGGAGAGTTATTATAGATTTGGGGAAAGGAAGAAGTTAAGATGGAATTTAAATGAGGAGGGTTTTATAGACTTGTGCCTATAAACCAAGTCTCCATGTAAAGAGTCAACATCATGTCTAGACTGTAAACAAGGCTCAAAAGTTATTTTGCTTGGAACTACAAAGTTAACCTACATGAGGCATTTTGTGTCCAGAACTTCTTATCTGAGCCTCTGAATTTGTGCTGGAAAGTTAGACTGTCTGTCCTTATCAGAGTGAAGAAGGTACTCCCAGTAGGTTGGTATACTCCATTCTTACCTGTATAATTTAAAATAGCAAAATCTTTGCAAACCTGATTTTTAAGATGAAAATTTCTCAGTGAGAAATTCTAATCATTCAAAGAAGGAAGTTTTATAATATTTTATAAATATAACTTATAAATGAGTGAAATTGTTATATTTCCAACTGGCCTTTTATTTTCCAGCTATTTTAGTGTGATGAACAGCCAGGAAGATTTTTAATTTTCTTATTTTGAGTTCATTTTTAATTTTCCATTACATTATGCTTTATATTATTTAATTTTTTAAGTTAAGGTGATTTATGTAATTGAATTTGGCTTTATTTGTTTCAAAAAGTTTTTTTCAGTTTTTTGTTTTTTTACAAATTCTTTATTTGCATTTTCTAGGAGCTCTCAGTGAGACAAAGTACCCAGATTAACATATTTAAAAACTAAGGAAATATTTTGATTCTAGGGCAAGTAATTTTATAATTTAGCTTTTTAAATCAAATGATTAAAAATAACCCCAGGTCACCCATTCATTTTTAATGAAGTGTATTTGATTTATCATATTATGTTAATTCCAGGTAAGCAGCATTGTGATTCAATATTTTTGCAGATTATACTTCCTTAGTGGCTCAGATGGTAAAGAATCTGCCTGCAGTGCAGGAGACCCGGGTTTAATCACTGGGTCAGGAAGATCCCCTGGAGAAGAAAATGGCAACCCACTCCAGTATTCTTGCCTGGAGAATCCCACGTATAGAGGAGCATGGTGGGCTATAGCTCAAGAGGTCACAGTCAGACTCTACTGAGCAGCTAACACTACTACCCTACTCTGTTATAAGTTGTTACAAGATAATGACTATAATTTCCTGTCTTATACAGTATATCCTTGCTGCTTATCTATTTAATACATTGGAGTTTGTGTTCATTAATCCTATAGCCCTAATTTGTCCGTCCTCACTTTTTCTCACCTTTGGTAACCAGAGTTTTATTTTTCAATATGTGAGTCTTTCTGATTACATAGCAAGACTGTTTGCTCAGTGGCATTCAACTCCCTGTGGCCCCATGGACTGTAGCCTGCCAGGCTCCTCTGTCCATGGCAAGAATACTAAAGTGGGTTGCCATTTGGTTCTCCAGGGGATCTTCTCAACTAATTATCGAATCCACATTTCTCATGTCTCCCCCATTGGCAGACAGATTCTTTACCACTAGGATCACCTGTTTACATATATATTCATTTGTATTATCTTTTCGATTCCACATACGAGTGATACCACCCCATCTATTTAGAAAGATCTAACATAAGATTATGTCTTCTTGAGCTAGCCATAAGTACCCAAGAGAATTTACATGTTACGTTTCCCCAGAAGGTTCATGATCACTTAAGAATTTACTTAATAGCAAGTTGTTTTTAGTATGGAACTTATTAGGAAGAAGAGTGAGAGGGAGAAAATGTAAAACACTAAAGGACAGTTGAATGTAACTAAGACATTGCAGAATTAGAAAGAAATAGAAAAGGAAATATAAGAATTTCAACTGAGAACAAGTTTAAAGGACTATGGAAAATTGAGCTAATCAAAAGTAATGACTATTAAAAGAAAAAAGTGTACAATAAAATAAGATTAAAAAAGAATAGAGGGGAATAAAGAGAATTGCTAAAATTAAATATATTATTTTTAAATAAAACAATTGTGTAATAAACAGAGAAAATATAAAGTTGAAAGACAATTATGGCAGAAAGAATTGGACATAGGTAAGTAAACAAGATGATTCTGTATTCATTATGCTATAGTCAATTTGTTGCCACAAATTTTTGCTTTGTAATATATGCTTTATAGCATTTAATGAATACCTCAAATCTCCTATGGTTCAGAAACAACATAAATGTATTCATTTTTGTTAGAATAGTGCATGCTTTTAGAAGAAAAGCCTTATGTATGTAAAGTCATTTTCTAAATGTAAAAATTTTAAATTACTTTTTGAATCAGTTAGCAAATTGTTAATAATTTAATCTTTTTCTTATAAAAAATCCAACTTATTTAATTTTGAATAATACATAGTTTATTTAAAGCCAGTAAATCAGAATATTAATATCTCTAATTTTTAAAAAAACTCTGAAGTCGTCTGCATAAAGTCCCAAGTAGGTCATCTTAGAATTAATACTAAAATTACTCAATATAGAGCAATACATACGAGGTTTTAAAATGTAGGTCATGATCATCACATACTTTAAGAAAATATTATTAATTAATTGTGTCTGACTAATTCAGCAATATAACTGAAAGTAAAACTTGAAAATGCCATTTCATAATATGGTAAAGGTATTCTATGTATGCTTTAATTTTCAGTTATCAAATTAATTCTTAAATTTGGAAAATGATAAATATAATTACTTTGTTTACATTATTTTTACATTTTTCACTTCAGTTCAGTTATGTCATTCAGTTGTGTCTGATTCTTTGTGACACCATGGACTGGAGCATGCCAGGCTTCCCTGTCCATCACCAACTCCAGGAGCTTGCTCAAACTCATGTTTATCAAGTTGATGAAAGTACCATAACTTCATACTAAAATTTTAGAAATAGTTTTGACTTATTTCCATTTTATATATCCAGTAGTTATTCTTATTTGAATATGAATTAAAATATCATTCTTTTGCATTTTCCAATCAAATGTCTATCTTTTAAAATGTCTTTGAAAGCAGCAGGTCCAAAGTGCTGTGGCTCTGGGACTGAACCTGTAGAACTGATAATCACAGCACCTCTTTAGACAGCTTCTCTAGCTTCTTTGTGTTTCAATTTTCTCATCTGTAAAACTAGCAAGATAACAATAAAACAAAATTACAATATTTACAAAGATCACATTAGACAGTTGGCTGAAAGTGAAAGTCGCATCTGACTCTGCTACCCATGGGCTATACAGTCTATGAAATTCTCCAAGACAGAATACTGGAGTGAGTAGTCTTTCCCTTCTCCAGAGGATCATCCCAACCCAGGGATCAAACCCAGATCTCCCACATTGCAGGCAGATTCTTAAACAGCTGAGCCACAAGAGAAATCCAAGAATACTGGAATGGGTAGCCTATCCCTTCTCCAGGGGATCTTCCCAACCCAGGAATCGAACCTAGGTCTCCTGCATTGCAGGCAGATTCTTTACCAACTGAGCTATGAGGGAAAATCTCATAGACAGTTGGCTAAGCATTCACTATGTGTTTGCTACTATTCACTATTATTATGAGTTTATGGTTACCTAGTGAGTCCTTGACTATTTTTTAAAGAAAAACAGCTGAATAATACCAAAGACATCCATAGATATTTTGAACTAGAAAATATTGTTAACTCTATTAGTTGGTTGCAAGTGATACAGATGTTGGAACATATTACTTCAAGAAATTTGTGAAAACCATTATTTAGCATTTATTGCTCATGAACATTTCTTTGTACTCTTTATTTCTCTATCTAACCCCTCCATGTCTAAGCTAAGACATATTTTTCTTTACTATGATAATTAAATAAGTAATAATCTAGGGCTTTTACTACTCAACCAAGCAAACGTTGGGAAAGTCATGTCAGTTCAGTTCAGTTCAGTTCAGTCGCTCAGTCGTGTCCGATTCTTTGTGACCCCATGAATCACAGCAAGCCAGGCCTCCCTGTCCATCACCAACTCCCGGAGTTCACTCAGACTCACGTCCATTGAGTCCGTGATACCATCCAGCCATCTCATCCTCGGTCGTCCCCTTCTCCTCCTGACTCCAATCCCTCCCATCATCAGAGTCTTTTCCAATGAATCAACTCTTTGCATCAGGTGGCTAAAGTACTAGAGCTTCAGCTTTAGCATCATTCCTTTAAAAGAAATCCCAGAGTTGATCTCCTTCAGAATGGACTGGGTGGATCTCCTTGCAGTCCAAGGGACTCTCAAGAGTCTTCTCCAACACCACAGTTCAAAACCATCAATTCTTCAGTGCTCAGCCTTCTTCAGAGTTCAACTCTCACATCCATACATGACCACAGGAAAAACCATAGCCTTGACTAGACGGACCTTAGTCGGCAAAGTAATGTCTCTCTTTTGAATATGCAGTCTAGGTTGGTCATAACTTTTCTTCCAAGGAGTAAGCGTCTTTTAATTTCATGGCTGCAGTCACCATCTGCAGTGATTTTGGAGCCCCCCAAAATAAAGTCTGACACTGTTTCTACTGTTTCCCCATCTATTTCCCATGAAGTGATGGAACCAGATATTTACTTTCCTGGTGGCTCAGAGGTTAAAGTGTCTGCTTCCAATGCGGGAGACCTGGGTTCGATCCCTGGGTCGGGAAGATCCCCTGGAGAAGGAAATAGCAACCCACTCCAGTATTCTTGCTTGGAGAATCTCATGGACTGAGGAGCCTGGTGGGCTGCAGTCCATGGGGTCACAAAGAGTCGGACACGACTGAGTGACTTTACTTACTTACTTACTTACTTAGTTCCTTCCTCAACAGAGTAGGATCTCTAAGCAGCAATGATACTTTCTGGAAATTTGTGTGAAATGCAAAACCACAGCCCCCACCACAGGTGATTGATTTGGAATCTCTATTTTGACATCCCCCTCAAGTGATTGATGTGCCCATTAGAACTTAAGATCACTGCTGTAAATGACATTGAAGTCCCTTTCTGCCTTGTTTACACATATAATAAATCTGCTGAGATTTATGAAAGAGATGACATTTGTTATTGGAGTGTGAGAGTGTAAGACTGGGTACTTGAGGACAGAGAGAGAAAACATTCCTTCACAGAGACTTCTCAGAGACTGAACATACCAAAGTTCACTTTGTGCAATAAACTGCACTCAGGTGTATGTCTTGTCACCTGAATGTTTGACAGCTATAGCTTTCCAATTGATCTTCTACTTTATAGGCTCCATCCTCAAACAAAGCATTTAAAAATAAGTTACAAGCAAAAACAACAACAACAAAACAAACAAACAAACAAAAAACCTAGTTTCAAAATGATTGTCTGCTTTTCAGCTTGTTCATTCACATCCAAACAAGCATAGCAGAGGACAGAGGAGGCTGTCATGCTACATTCTCTGAGGTTTCAGGGTAGGACACGACATAGCAACTNGCAAAAACAACAACAACAAAACAAACAAACAAACAAAAAACCTAGTTTCAAAATGATTGTCTGCTTTTCAGCTTGTTCATTCACATCCAAACAAGCATAGCAGAGGACAGAGGAGGCTGTCATGCTACATTCTCTGAGGTTTCAGGGTAGGACACGACATAGCAACTGAATAACAATAACCCTAGATGCAGGAAGAAATTGCCTTAAGTTCATTGTTTAATATGGAATTTTTTTGATGTGAATAATGTAACACAAATTTAAACATGAAATGATTAAGATTGGAGAAGACAATAATTTGAAACTATTTTTAAAATTCTTACAGTTTGTTTCTAGACATTATTTTTGAGTTCAGAGCATATATATTAAAAGATCAGTTCAGAAACTATAACTGTCAGATATGAAAGTGTCTAGAGTCTACATTTGAGGGGCCTATTTCTCAACAAAGATAAAGTACATGATTTCATTTAAAGACTGTGCAGAGAGTTTAGTAACAAAGTATTAAACTGAGTCTTCATGAAATGCTCAGCCCTTGGAGTGTTTAGATGTAATCTGTGAATGTAATCTGCGAACCAGTAATCTGTGACCTGGTTAGAACAGGAATGATTAAAGCAGCAAGACTGGATTTGAATCTTGGATCTGAAGTGTAACCATAGATGAAATCTTTGCAAAATTGCTAACATTATTTGCACTGTGTGTTAATTCGTTATAATAGCACAACTCTCTACTTAATTAACCGATACTAATCATGCATAGCTCCAAGCACAAAGCAGGCACTCAACAGATGTTAGTTTGTCAGTATGCATTCAAGTACTGAAGCACTCTCATGAATGCATTTCTTTTTATTTTTCTAGAACTGCATGATTGAGTCAAAGACCTCCGTGTGGAGGTCTGTGTTTTTCTATGAACACAGACAATGAAAGTCTCCCCAGGACTTTCTCCTGTTGGGCTTTCCTGGCTCCCAGATCCTTCAGCTCTCTCTTTTCATGCTTTTTTTGGTTATGTACATCCTCACAGTTGGTGGTAACATGGCTATATTGATATTGGTGAGTACCTCCCACCAGCTACACACCCCCATGTACTTCTTTCTAAGCAATCTCTCTTTCCTGGAGATTTGGTATACCACAGCTGCGGTCCCCAAAGCCCTGGCCATTCTACTGGGGAGAAGCCAAAGCATATCATTTACCAGCTGTCTTTTGCAGATGTATTTTGTTTTCTCATTGGGCTGCACAGAGTACTTCCTCCTGGCAGCCATGGCTTATGATCGTTATTTGGCCATCTGCTATCCTCTACACTATGGGACTATCATGAACAGCCTCCTCTCAACGCAGCTGGCTCTGGGCTCCTGGGTCTGTGGTTTCCTGGCCATTGCAGTTCCCACAGCCCTCATCAGCAGCCTGACCTTCTGTGGGCCCCACACTATCAACCACTTCTTTTGTGACATTGCACCTTGGATTGCTCTGGCCTGTACCAGCACACGGCCAGTGGAACTTGCCAGCTTTGTGATTGCTTTTGTGGTCATCCTAAGCTCTTGCCTGATCACCCTTGTCTCCTATGTCTACATCATCCGCACCGTCTTCAGGATTCCCTCAGCCCAGGGCAGAAGCAAAGCCTTCTCCACGTGCTCCTCGCATCTTACAGTGGTGCTCATCTGGTATGGCTCTACAATCTTCCTTCATGTCCGCACCTCCATTAAAGAGGCTTTGAATCTGACCAAAGCTGTTCATGTCTTGAACACCGTGGTAACTCCAGTTCTTAATCCCTTCATCTACACTCTCCGTAACAAGGAAGTAAGAGAAACTCTGCTAAAGAAATGTAGAGGGAAATAAGCTGCTTCCAACAAAAAAGACCTCTGTCAATTGTTTCCGTATCTGTTCAGAGGTTCCAAGTGAGAAAATGGGAGAAAAATGCAAATCTTTCTTGATGTAAGGAGAGGAGGGAAAAAAAAAACAGAAAAAAAATCAATCAAAAGAAATTTAAAAACCTGTATATATGTGCTACTTTCTCATATATGATAGGAATGGAAGTTCTTGGAATAAGCAAACTAGACATTTTTAAAGAAAAATATCTTTATATACTGAATTAGGTTTATCCTTGGATTTCATTTATAAAATGAGGTGTAATAGTCAAGAAGGGTGTTTTATTGAGTAAACTTTAAATTTTTGTCCCTTTTAAAATAGCTCTGATGAAATATATGAAAAGTGAAAACTTTTAAAACATGTTTGTGAAATAGGATAAGGTTAAATAAATAGAAGGATAATTGAAATCATAGTGTGCAATTATTTCAACACACGATTTTTTGGATAAAATATAGTAAAATATGTACATATAAAAGTTGATAATTATAATGTGAGACCTTTGTTTAACAAGGATAGTGAACAAAAACATTCTAATAAGGAAGTGATGTTAAAAGTTAAAGGGCGACAAAACTACAGGAGGGCTTGGAAAAAACAATAAATGTTTCTTACACAACAAAATGCTCGTCTTGAAAATGCTAAAGGATTCTGTTAGTAAGTCATCAAGGTTAAATACCACATGGCTTCAAGGGAAAATGACTATAGAAAAAAATAATTGTAATAGTTGATTTTCCTCTAAATGACTTCAAGATATTTATTTTCAACCATTAACACATGGATGAAAGTTTTATCTCTCTCTTTTTATTTTTTCCTTATGGCTAGTGGTAAAAGAATTATCCTGCCAATGCAAGAGACTCAGGAGATGCTGGTTTGATCCTTGGGTAGGAAGATCTCCTGGAAGAGGGAATGGCAACCCACTCCAGTATTCTTGCCTGGAGAATCTCATGGACAGAGATCGCAACTCTTTGCGGCCCCATAAATCGCAGCACGCCAGGCCTCCTGTCCATCACCAACTCCCGGAGTTCACTCAGACTCACGTCCATCGAGTCAGTGATGCCATCCAGCCATCTCATCCTCAGTTGTCCCCTTCTCCTCCTGGTCCCAATCCCTTCCAGCATCAGAGTCTTTTTCCAGTGAGTCAATTCTTCACATGAGGTGGCCAAAGTACTGGAGTTTCAGCTTTAGTATCATTCCTTCGAAAGAAATCCCAGGACTGATCTCCTTCAAAATGGACTGGTTGGATCTCCTTGCAGTCCAACCATCAATTCATGGGAAATAGATGGGGAAACAATGTCAGACTTTATTTTTTTGGGCTCCAAAATCACTGCATATAGTGATTGCAGCCATGAAATTAAAAGACGCTTATTCCCTGGAAGAAAGTTATGACCAACCTAGATAGCATATTCAAAAGCAGAGATATTACTTTGCCGACTAAGGTCCGTCTAGTCAAGGCTATGGTTTTTCCAGTAGTCATGTATGGATGTGAGAGTTGGACTGTGAAGAAGGCTGAGCACCGAAGAATTGATGCTTTTGAACTGTGGTGCTGGAGAAGACTCTTGAGAGTCCTAAACTCTAAAAACCCACAAAGGATCACAAGAAAAATTTTGGAGGTGATGAGTATGTGAAGTACCTTGGTGTGCATTGACAGGTGGATTCTTTACCATTGAGCCACCTGGGAAGTCTAATGGTGTCCTGGCTGTATGCATACATCCAAGCTAATCAATATGTGTATAGTAAATGTATATCTTTTTGTAAATCAACTGTACTTCCATAGGAGTTCCCAGGTGGTGATAGTGGTAGAGTCACAGGTTTGATCCCTGGGTTGGGAAGATCCCCTGGAGGAAGGTATGGCAATCCACTCCAGTATTCTTGCCTGGAGAACCCACGGACAGAGGAGCCGTTCAGGCTACAGTCCGTAGGGTCCCACAGAGTTGGATGTGACTGAAGAGACTTAGCATACAATCATGCAGAGCTAAAAATAAATAAATAAATAAATTTTGAATCCTACTTTTTGAGGATTTCAAAAATCAAAGTTTCTAATAAGAGTCAAATTGCTATTTTCTGATGCAAATAGCATTTCTGCTTTGATAAGTGAGTCCCAACTTAAACAAACAAACAAACAAAAAAACAGTTGGTATGGTCAATTATAGTGAAAGTTATCTTCAACATCTCTTCTGGTGCACACCTCATTATATCAAAACCAAGGAAACAGTGTTCAGCTTTTAATGTTGATAAATGAGTGAGTCGGTTTAACATAATATTGCATAGAAGATTTAATGTTAGGTGAAGAAAATAATCAAGAATGAACAGGGTACCTTGAGTATTTCCTCTTATGTTGCTTAAAAAACAGCTTAAGTATTATTTGCATGATATATTATCAAGTAGTTATACCTAATTTCTGGATATTTGATTTAGTTCTCTTCTTCAAATCAATAATTTATAAAAATTCAATTTAGGAAAAAAACACATTGCTATTTAGAATTATCCCATGGTGGTAAATTATTGGAAGTATTAAATCACTGCTAAAGACTTTTTGCGGAGAAGGCAATGGCACCCCACTCCAGTACTCTTGCCTGGAAAATCCCATGGGCGGAGGAGCCTGCTAGGCTGCGGTCCATGGGGTCGCTGAGAGTCGGATACGACTGAGCGACTTCACTTTTACTTCTAACTTTCATGCATTGGAGAAGGAAATGGCAACCCACTCCAGTGTTCTTGCCTGGAGAATCTCAGGGACGGGGGAGCCTGGTGGGCTACCGTCTATGGGGTCGCACAGAGTCGGACACAACTGAAGCGACTTAGCAGCAGCAGCAAAGACTTTTTGAGTCTTTTAATTTATTTTGACAAACTTCTTTTTAATAAAGATAGTATTAATGGATATAACTTCAAGTTTGAGAAGTCTGTTTCAAGGCACTCTAAAAATTTATTGAAAAATAATTTGGGAATTTCTTTTTTTTCATTTTTAAAAAATCCTTAATCTATGAAAAATTTTAGCATCATTAATTAAAAAAAATTATCATTAGGGGTTTAAATCAAGCTTCCCTAAGTTGTAGCACTTAGGTATGTGGATTATTTTGAGCTAAAGTCAATGGAAACCATGTGGGATCAAGAGAAATTACTGTCCCTTTCTTAACTACTTCACTTCATGTATTAATGGATATAACTTCAAGTTTGAGAAGTCTGTTTCAAGGCACTCTAAAAATTTATTGAAAAATAATTTGGGAATTTCTTTTTTTTCATTTTTAAAAAATCCTTAATCTATGAAAAATTTTAGCATCATTAATTAAAAAAAATTATCATTAGGGGTTTAAATCAAGCTTCCCTAAGTTGTAGCACTTAGGTATGTGGATTATTTTGAGCTAAAGTCAATGGAAACCATGTGGGATCAAGAGAAATTACTGTCCCTTTCTTAACTACTTCACTTCAGTTCAGTTCAGTCACTCAGTCGCATCTGACTCTTTGTGACCCCATGAATCGCAGCACGCCAGGCCTCCTTGCCCATCACCAACTCCTGGAGTTCACTCAAAATCACGTCCATCGAGTCAGTGATGCCATCCAACCATCTCATCCTCTGTCGTCCCCTTCTACTCCTCCACCCAATCCCTCCCAGCATCAGAGTCTTTTCCAATGAGTCAATTCTTCTCATGAGGTGGCCAAAGTATTGGAGTTTCAGCTTTAGCATCACTCCTTCCATTGAACACCCAGGACTGATCTCCTTTACAATGACCTGGTTGGATCTCCTTGCAGTCCAAGGGACTCTCAAGAATCTTCTCCAATACCACAGTTCAAAAGCATCAATTCTTCGGCACTCAGCTTTCTTCACAGTCCAACTCTCACATCCATATATGACCACTGGAAAAACCATAGCCTTGACTAGACAGACCTTTGTTGGCAAAGTAATGTCTCTGCTTTTCAACATGCTGTCTAGGTTGGTTATAACTTTCCATCCAAGGAGTAAGCGTCTTTTAATTTCATGGCTGCAGTCACCATCTGCAGTGATTTTGGAGCCCCAAAAATAAAGCCTGACACTGTTTCCACTGTTTCCCCATCTATTTCCCATGAAGTGATGGGACCAGATACCATGATTTTCGTTTTCTGAATGTTGAGCTTTAAGCCAACTTTTTCACTCTCCTCTTTTACTTTCACCAAGAGGCTTTTCAGTTCCTCTTAACTTTCTGCCATAAAAGTGGTGTCATCTGCATATTTGAAGTTACTGATATTTCTCCTAGCAATCTTGATTCCAGCTTGTGCTTCTTCCAGCGCAGTGTTTCTCATGATGTACTCTGCATAGAAGTTAAATAAGCAGGGTGACAATATACAGCCTTGATGTACTCCATTTCCTATTTGGAACCAGTCTGTTGTTCCATGTCCAGTTCGAACAGTTGCTTCCTGACCTGCATATAAGTTTCTCAAGAGGCAGATTAGGTGGTCTGGTATTGCCATCTCTTTCAGAATTTTCCACAGTTTCTTGTGATCCACACAGTCAAAAGCTTTGGCACAGTCAATAAAGCAGAAATAGATGTTTTTCTGGAACTCTCTTGCTTTTTCGATGATCCAGCAGATGTTGGCAAATTGATCTCTGGTTCCTCTGCCTTTTCTGAAACCAGCTTGAACATCTGGAAGTTCATGGTTCATTTATTGCTGAAGCCTGGATGGAGAATTTTGAAGGTGGTCTAATATTAATACAATATGACCACTGTTTCAAAAAAAGGAAATTAGGACACTGAAAGATGCCAGGGGGATTTATAGAGAGAGTTGAAAGCGTTGAAGAGATGGTAATCATATGTTAGACAAGGGGAGATCACTCAGAGGAAATCAGCATTCTTACACCTTGCTTTAGGATTTCTACCTTCCAGAACTGAGAAAATAAGTGTCCGTTGTTTAAGTCATCCAGTCTGTGGCAGTTTCTTATGGCAGTGCTAGCAAATTAATACAGGATCAGATGACATAGTGAAGAATTCATTGATGGATTTAACAAACATGTTCATAACAAATTGTATTGAAATTGTAAACATCACTGAGAAAATTTTAGGATAACTGTTAAGATGGAGAAAAATATGACCCTTAATGCTGACTATACTCAATATTGTGTCCGTGACAAAGTTCTCTTCATGGATCTAGCTTAAAGTCTATCAAAATTATTCCAAGTAATTTGAAAATTGATAAGCTGATTCAAAA
>SJXQ01000447.1:17011-29075 GCA_006408695.1 Aepyceros melampus | reverse complement strand
GCATTGAAACATGTATACTATCATGTAAGAAACAAATCGCCAGTCTCTGTTCGATACAGGATACAGGATGCTTGGGGCTGGTGCATGGGGATGATCCAGAGAGACAATATGGGGTGGGAGGTGGGAGGGGGTTCAGGATTGGGAACTCATGTACACCCATGGCGGATTCATGTCAATGTATGGCAAAACCAATACAGTATTGTAAAGCAAAATAAAGTAAAAGTAAAAATTAAAAAAAAAACACAAATGATGAGAAAATCTTTAAAATGAAATAAAATCTGAAGAAATTATAAGAAAAAATCAGCACAGTGAGACATAAAGAAGAAAAATATGAAAAGTAGTTTAGGAAAAACTTAGAAGAGTGGTAAATTATGACGACATATTAAATCAAGAGTATCAGAAGGGGAAAAAAGAGTGCCAAGGAAACATCAAGAGAAGATGGCAGAGAATTTCCCAAAATGTATCAATAACACCAATCTGAAGAGTCAGAAAACTACAGTTTAGAAGAAGAATAAAATAAATCTGTATCACATTAAAAGTACAAAATAAAAAAAAAATGATAGCATCTTAAAAATAGCCAGAGAGAGTAGATAACCTACAAAAAGTGACAAGTATGCTGACTTCTCAAGAGCAGTAAGTGAAGCCAGAAGGACATGAAATAATATCTTTATCAAAGTGAAAGACAATAACCTTGTCAAGTTAGAGCTGTAGAGGCATTGAAACTTTTTCACAAATCAAGGTAAATTAAAAAGACTTTCAGGTAACAGAAACTGAAACTTTTAAGGAACATTCTTCAGGTAGAAGAAAAGTAATCATAGAAGATATTTTAAAGAAATACAAAGAATAAGCAAAACCACCATAGAAATGGGTAAATCTTTGTTGTTCATTCGCTAAGTCATGTCCTACACTTTGCAACCCCACGGACTGCAGCATGCCAGACTTCCCTGTCCTTCACTATCTCCTGGAGTTTTTTCAGACTCATCCATTGAGTCAGTGATGCCATCCAACTATCTCATCTTCTCTTGCCCGCTTCTTCTCCTGCCTTCAATCTTTCCCAGCATCAGGATCTTTTCCAATAAATCAGCTCTTTGCATCAGGTGGCCAAAGTATTGGCGCTTCAGCATCATTCCTTAAAATTATCAAGTAATATTATCGATTTCTACTTCTAAGGTTAAAAAAAGAAACACTGGGCAATAATATATAATTTGGAATTGGAATTTTTGGAATAAAACTATTTTGTCAGAAAAAGTTTAAAGATACTAATTTTAGATACTGTTAAGCATATGAAAATTTTTGTGGTCAGCATTTAAAGAGTAGTAATAGTATATATTTAAACAACACATAGTTTAAGGATACCATCACCTAAAGTTGTGTCACACTGTCATAAAACTATAAAGAAAGGAAAAGGAATAAGTTACACAAAATTCCAGGCAGTGATTATTTTTGATGGGATGAAGGAGGAACCCATCAGACTCAGATACAAAAGGGCCTTTAAAATCCTGGCAATGTTACATTTCTTTGCTGAGTATTATTTACATGTGTATTTATTTTATTTTTGTTTATAAAGCAAAAATCACACATACATGTGATATATATAATCTGTGACAGATTCCATATAAAATACAAATAAAATGTAGCACTGTGTGTGAGGAAATACTTTGCAGACTTAGAGATGCATAAATTGCTCCAAATTGACTTCCAAATACATGTAAATAAGATGGTGTCTACTTCCAATCACTTCATGAGTTTCTAAAAATTAGTTACATGCATTAACCCAATGTATTAAAATAGAGAACTGGCTGCCACAAGTGCAATCAAAATATAAATTAATTCCACATCCTTAAAAATTTTCCTCTTGTCCCTTTGCTGTTGATCTGTCTGGAAGCTCATCTCTTACAACCACTGGTCTGCTTTCTTTCACTGTAATTTTGTCATTTATAGAATTTTATATAAATGAATTCATACAGTATCTTGCTTTTTATATTTTACTTATTTGATGAAGCATAATGTCCTTGACATCCATCCAGGCTTTTATGTGTTTTAATATTTTATTTCTTTTGACTGAACAGTATTCTTTAATATGGATATAGCACAGTGTGTTTATCCACTTAGCAGCTGATGGATTTTTGGATTGTTCTATTTAGGAGGTTAGTCCAGCTACAGATATTGTGTGTAAATTTTTGTGTGGACTTATGCTTTAATTATTTTGGGGCAATACTAATAATGTGATTTCTGGGTCACATGTATATGTTTACATGCTGCACATACAGTGTATACATGTAAAGTATATGTTTAATGGCTTAAGATACTATGATGTTTTTCAAAGTGACTATACCAGTTTGCATATTGATCAGCAGTGTATGAGAGCTCCAGTTATTCTCCATTTTGTCAACACTTGATATTATTAGGTGTTTTAATTTTAGTGATTCTAATGTGTAGTGGTATCTCATTGTGATTTTAAACATCTCCCAAATGGCTGTTGATGTTGAACATATTCTATTATGCTTTTCTGAGTTTTTAAAATCTTCTTTTATGAAATATGCATGTAAATATTTTATCATATCTTATCCTTAAGGAGAAAATGTTCTGTATATATTCTAATTTCATTTCTTCTTTGACCATTGGTTAGTTTGGAGTGTGTTGTTTAATATCCACATACATGTGAATTTGCCAAATTTCTTTTATTGGCTTCTGATTTCATTCCATTGTGGTCAGGGAATATGCTTTGTATTGTTTTATTCATTAAAATGGGTATATTATTGCCTAGCATATGTTCTATCCTGTAAAAATGTTACATGTGTGCTTGCAAAGAATATATTCTGCTACTGTATTTTGCTACAATTGGGTAATGTGTTCCATAGATATCTATTAGGTCTAGTTGATTTATAGTCTTGTTAAAATCTTCTATTTCTTTATTTTATCCTGCATAGTTGTCCTATTGATTATTGAAAGATAGGTGCTGAAGTGTCCTGAAAGTGAAAGTCACTCAGTTGTGTCTGACTCTGTGACCCCATGAACTATACAGTCCATGGAATTCTCCAGGCCAGAATACTGGAGTGGGTAGTCATTTCCTTCTCCAGAGGATCTTCCCAACCCAGGGATAGAACCCATATCTCCTGCATTGCAGGTGGATTCTTTACCAGATGAGCCACCAGGGAAGCCTAC
This sequence comes from Aepyceros melampus, assembly GCA_006408695.1. Taxonomy (NCBI): domain Eukaryota; kingdom Metazoa; phylum Chordata; class Mammalia; order Artiodactyla; family Bovidae; genus Aepyceros; species Aepyceros melampus. Next base: position 25,910 of record SJXQ01000447.1, on the reverse strand, counting down.
TAAATACTGTTAAGTTGTTCATTTCCCTCTGCCTTTCTTTCAGTTTTTTTCTTCATGCATTTTGGTGATTTCTTATTGGGTGCATTTATATTTGTAATTGTTTTATATTACTGATGAATTGACTGTTCTATCATTTTAAAATGCCCCATTTTATCTCACCTTTGCAGTTTTTTTTGGGTATTAAAATAGCCAATCCAGATTTCTTATGACTGTTTTCCCATGATATATATTTTTCATCCTTTACTTTCAGTGTGTTTGTGGCTGTTTCTTCTATTAATGAGGATAATGATACTTAAATTTGTCCTTATAAGCTTGTAAAAGATTAATAATTATTAATTATTTGTGTCAAATGGGAAAATCACACCACCAGGCAAAGGCAGATGGTTAAGTGAGCTATGCGTTCCAACAAATGTTTTCAGTTTGTTCCATAATATTTCAGTGCTATGATACTGAGGAAGTGAGCAGTTTTCAAGAAAGAACAATGCAAATTTAGAAAACCACAGCACAGCATTCATTCTCTCCATAACTGTTTTAGTGACCTAGATTCCATTAACAACTATAAATGAGTCAAAAATATAAAGATTGTATTGAAATAAGCTATGTACTTATATAATCTGTCAGCTTATAGTACAAACTGGTGCTTGAGAAGTATCTGAAATGTAAAATACATCTACTACAATTAAAAACTCTATTAAATGGCACAACCCAATTCAAATATTTTATTCAGTTAAGATAGTTTTAGTAATAGGCAAATGTGTGTCTCTTGCAAAACAATAACAACAACATAAGTCATTTTTCTTTATGTTCAGTTTTTCTTTATTCCAAAGTCCCACTCGCATTTTTTTTAATCAGCAGCTAAACCAACTGAAGTGAAAAACAGGCAGCATGAATAACACTAGTTCTTGCTGCATTCTCTACACAGCATCCAAATTCCTTCCAGATTCTCCAACGGGATGATTGGGTGAATGGGCCTCAGAGACAAGTTCCATAAAATAATGTACTAACATAGTAACATACCCAGCTCAAAGTATGCCCTGAAGTCCTGAAACTGAATATAAATCAAGCTATTTAAATAGCCTTTTAAACAGTGGGATAATCTGGGTAAAATGTAACCATATATTGGTCTCTGGCAGAGAGCTGATTGATGAAGACAAAAATATATGTACCTAGAGAGCTAAAGCAGCTGAGGACCACTGATTCCATGATTCCAGTCACTGTAGAACCTGAAAATATTTCTGTAACTATATTCTTCATGGATATTTATTGTCTTAGATTAAAAGTGATCAATGGCTGATTCCTGCAGGATTCCTGTCATTGAATAACCATGAACAAATATATTTGCCTTCCCTGCACACAATTCTTCTGCCAAAGACTTAACCATCCATGGGCTTACCTAATACCATATCCAGCATAATAGTATTCTAAATGGCATTACTTATAATCAAGGAAGTCATTTATCAGCAAAAGAAATGTGGCAGTTGTCCATGCTCATAGAATTCACTGATACTACCATGTTCACTACCATCTTAAAGCAACTGAAATAAAACTGTGGAACAGTCTTTTGAAGACACAGTTAAAATACTAGCGAGGTGACAGTATTGCAAGGCTGAGACAAGAATGGTGTATGTGTTTTGAATTGGTGTCTAGTAAATAGTGGTGTTTTTCTCATAAGCAGGATTCAGAGATCCAGGAATCAGAAGACGAAAATGGTACCATTCACTATTACTTCTAGTGATCCACTAGCAAATTTTTTGTATGACCATATGCCCTGCTGCCCCTTCCATGATGGAAGAAATCTAATGTGATCAATTTACCACCAAGTAGCTTGCTGATGCCTTAGAGCATGGTGCTACATTGAGGACTCAGTTTTGGTCTGTTGTTGGCAGATTAAACACATCAGTGGCCATAGCCAGGACAGCCTTGGTGCATGCTTATCATCCTTATCCTGCCACCATAGCTACTTTGTTATTGAGCCCATTGGACAGTGACAGGGTAACTAGAGGGAAAGGTTAACTGGTATTTATAGAATGACTTCCCTGGTGGCTCAGAGGTTAAAGCGTCTGCCTCCAATGCGGGAGACCTAGGTTCGATCCCTGGGTCGGGAAGATCCCCTGGAGAAGGAAATGGCAACCCACTCCAGTATTCTTGCTTGGAGAATCTCATGGACTGAGGAGCCTGGTGGGCTGCAGTCCATGGGGTCACAAAGAGTCGGACACGACTGAGTGACTTTACTTACTTACTATAGAATGAGTTATGATATCCACTTGATTATTAAAATTCTCCTTTCTGAGGTCATCTTTTGGTGAGCATTCACATGACACACAGATATGGACAAATTTTTTATTTCTGTCTGTGCTAGGTCTTCATTGCTGCATTCTCTAGTTGCAGTGAGCAGGGGCTACAGTTCATTGTGGTGCACAGGCTTCTCATTGAGGTGGCTTTTGTGGAGCACAGGCTCTGGGGTGCACAGGGTCCAGTAGTTGTGCCTCGTGGGCTCTGTAGTTGCAGCTCACGGGTTCTAGAGTGTGGCCTCAGTAGTTGTGGTGCACAGGCTTAGTTGGCCTGCAGCAGGTATCCTCCAAGGTCAGGGGTCTAACCCATATTCCTTGCATTGGCAGAGAGATTTTTAACCACCACACTAGTTTTTTCGTGTTCAGAGAGGTATATCCATATACTTTTCCCCCAAAGTTTCTTGTTACTAATTTTCCAATGTGTTTAAGTTACACATCATACAGGCAAACCATTTGCCACAGCCCATGAGTTCATATTTATTCACATATCTAACCACTTCTCCTTTCAAGCAAAGCGAATAATTAGGCGTACTGATTGAAGTTCTGCCCAACTGGAGGATTTCCCTTCATCACTTGCCTCAACTGATACCACAGAAAAAGGCTGTAATGCCAAGACTGTCCACTTTAAGGTAGTACTTGCATATCATGCAGTCATCTGTAACTTAGACTCTAGTCTTCTATCCTCTGCCAGCTGATTGTAGAGAACTCCTCATGAAGCCATAGATTCAGACTGGGAGAGAAAAGACAGTGTAGCAAGAGTGGAAATCATGGGCATTTGGGCTGCTTCTTCATGTGACTTATGTGTGCCTTCAGGGTCTGCTTGGACCAATCATGTATATGATCTCCATTCAGTGATGGATTGCTGCTATGCATTCCCAACTTATTGGCTTGATAGGCGAAATAACACCTAGTTCATGATGGGCAGTTAAGTTAGAATGGTAACTTGTTGAATCTTGGTTAAGCAATCAGGTTTTAGTAAGGTGCAGTAGCAAAGGTCAAAAACTTATTTCCAAAAGGGAGTAGTTATCCACAAATTACGGCAGGACTTTGCTCCAAAATTTTGAGAGCCTACGTCATGATTCACCTGTAGGGTCCTGTCAAAGACCCCTAAGAGTATCCCTATCTGTCACTGCCATTTTCAAGCACCATTGAATGTGTTGGCTCATCATATGGCCCAAGTGGCAGAGCAACTTGCACAAAAGCATGGACCTGTTGCAGAGTCTGCTATTGTTCTGTGCTAGTGCTAAGTTTCTTCAGTCATGTCCCAACTTGTTGCAACCTCTCAGACTGCAGTCTACCAGGCTCTTCTGTCCATGGGATTCTTAAGGCAAGAATGCTAGAGTGGGTTACCATTTCCTTCTGCAGGGATCTTCCCAACCCAGGGATTGAGCCCATGTCTCTTTTGTCTCCTGCATAGGCAGGCAGGTTGTTTATCACTAGCGCCACCTGGGAAGCTATGTGCCACTTCTCTTTCATTCTGAGCCCCACTCAAAATCTATCAGCTTTCCAAGTCCCTTGGCAAATGGGCCGGAGTAAGACACCTGAATGGAGAATATTTTGCCTCCAAAATCCAAAATGGTCTACTCATCATTGTGCTTCTTTTTTGGTCATAGAAGAGGTCAGATGCAACAGTTGTCCTTCACTGTCATAGTTCAGTCAGCTATATAACAGACTAGTATAGACTCTGTGGCTTATCAACATTAGAAAGTTATTTCTCACTACTCTGGACGCTAAGTCCAGCTTCAAGGTGATGAAAGATTTGGTGTCTATTGAAAACCCACTTTCTGGTTCATAGTCAGCCATCTTCTCTCTGTATTGTCACAGAGAGGAAAGGGCAAGGGAATTCTCTGGCGACTCATAAGGACACTAATCCCATTCATGAGGCTTCCACCCTCCTAACCTAATCAGCTATTAATCACCTTGCCTCCAAATATTATCACATTGGGGATTAGATTTCAACATATGAATTTTGAGAGGACAAAATATTCAGTATATATGATTCACCTTAGAAGGGATGTCTCAGCATGCCTGTTAACTCATGCTCTAGATTCTTCACTGAGGTAAAGAGGCTCTGACAATTTTTTGGATTTATTTTCCACTCTCTGACATGCAAATATCTTAGCATTAAGTAAATAGCTAATTCTTGATAACTCTGTCCAGTGAGCATAATGTCATCAGTGTCATGAATAAATGTGATATTGAAGCTCAATCTGGCTTCAATTTAAATTTTAGAGACAGTTTTGGATGAAGTAGAAAAGAATAGCTTTATTGTTTTGCCAAGTAAAGTGGGCAACAGTGGGCTAATGCCCTCAAAACTGTCTCCCCCAACATGAAGGAGATAGGACTTTTTATATCAATGGTTCAAAGAGGGTGTAATCAGCTCATGGACATTCTTCTGATGAGTTGGTGATGAAGTAAGTGGGAGTCAGCATCACCAAACTTCTAGTTCCAACCTGTTTGGGGTCTATGTGCTTGTGAGCAGCACACAGTTAACCTCTTCCACCTGGTGGATGTTTCAGTATTTGCAAGACAGCTCAAAGATATTGTTATGTATATTCCTTGGTGGGGAACCTGGACCTTGCCCCCGAGGCTGTACTTGTTCCACATCCCCTCCCTTCTATAATTAGCAACTGTTTGAACATGCCCCCTTGGAACTCAGAGGAGGTCCTGGAAGTTGAATGAAGCCTATTTCCTGTAATTAAGAAATGGGGGACCCAGAAAGGCTTTTGTGCTGGGGAGCTCCACAGGGTCCTGCTTGTTTCATTATCTTATTGGAGGAAAATGTGATCAAGATCGCTGAGATCTAAATTATGGCATAGGGGTAGGGAGTTGTTATATCCCTGAAATAGAACATAAAGGTATATTGCTAGTCTTGCCAGCTGTAAGCAAACTGTTTCTGATGGACTATATGGACAGGGATGGATAAAAAGGCATTTTCCAAATTAGTAGCTGCAAACCAGGTACCAGGGGATGTGTTAATTTGCTCAAGCAATAAAACTACATCTGGTACAGCAGCTGCAATTGTAATCACCACCTGGTAAAGCTTACAATAGACCACTGTATTCTACATGATTCATATGACTTTTTTATAGGCCAAATAGGAAAATTGAATAGAAATATGGTGGAAATCACTACCCCTACATCTTTCAAGTTTTGATGGTGGCATTAATCTCTATAATTCCTCCATGAACATGGCATTACTTAGGGGTCACTATTTTGCTAGGTAGAGTTACTTCTAGTGACTTCCATTTGGCCTAATCCACCACATATTACAGGTCAGGAAATCAACATGAGGATTCTGCCAGCTGTTGAGTGTTTATTCCAGTTGTGCATCCGCTGGACCCACTGTGAGCTGTATCAGAGCTAACATTTCCCTGATCAGCTGATCATAATAATCCTATACTCTGAATGGTCAATTGCAGTGATGTTTTAGGTCCCTGCAGATTAGTGTTCTTTGAGAGCTAGGGTCTTATAGTCCACAAAAGTTTTGATTATTTTCTTTTCCCCAGTGCTAGGAGAAGGCAATGGCAACCCACTCCAGTACTCTTGCCTGGCAAATCCCTTGGACAGAGGAGCCTGGTGGGCTGCAGTCCATGGGGTCGCTAGGAGGCAGACACTACTGAGCGACTTCACTTTCACTTTTCACTTTCATGCATTGGAGAAGGAAATGGCAACCCACTCCAGTGTTCTTGCCTGGAGAATCCCAGGGATGGGGGAGCCTGGTGGGCTGCCATCTCTGGGGTCGCACAGAGTCAGACATGACTGAAGCGACTTAGCAGCAGCAGCAGCAACAGTGCAGTTACCCTGTAACAAACCATTGGTTCCTTTGGGGAGGGCAGAGAGAAACAGAGTGTACAATTTTGATAATTTACTGGTATCCTTCCTTAAAGGGACCTGACCTCTCCTTGATTCAAGGAATTCTGGATCCACAGCTCTGTTTTTATCATCCAGTTGAGACTTTTGTTAACTTAACCTAGAATTTTTCTGCTTACGCAGCTGAAATGATTTAGTAGGCTTCAATCTATTTTGATGCTATTTTGATGCTACAGGCACCATGACTAATTAGCCAGCAGCATAGGTCTGATAATTCAGACTATTCTGATTGCTGCTTTGTCTCTACTCTCCATTATAGCAACAATACTTACCTTGCTTTTGGTGGCCAACTGCTGCATGTTGACTCTTGCCACCTGGCATCCAGTTACTTCCATTTTATTTAGATTAGCCAATTCAGTGACTGTAGTCCCATGAAAAGGTCTTGCCTACATAGAAGAACAATTACAGAGCTCTTCAAGGATACTGAAGCCCCCCTCAGAAATTTACTTCTCAGCATTTTGTTGAAGGTGTATCTTCTGAACCTACCTGTGTTGGTGAGTAGGTCTTAAGTAACTACTCTAACATTCAAATCTCCCTAAACCTTTGAATTCCTTTCTGTACATTAAAATAAAGTAGGTCTGACATTTCTAATTCACTCAGTGTGGTCCATCTTTTAGTCTGTGTTTCAGCCAACCAACTAACCAGTTGGGCCCTTTCTAATTCCCTGAGCTACAACATCAAATGCAAAATTTCTTCTTAGTGAGCCCATGTCAATAAATCCTGCCTTATCCAATATTAAATTTCCTCCATCATTGTCCCACACCTCTCTGTTCTATCCATTCTCACACATGTACCTGAGATCTGTCAGTATGTATCAGAAAACTCAAGCAGTGCTTTTGGTGTGTAGCACACATCTTCATGGGTCACAAAGTACACCTCATCTTTAGGGACCTGCTAAAACTTGAGTCTAGTTAAAGGTCTAGAGGCAGCAAGGGCCGGTAAAGGTGGATCCTGAGAAGAATAAGCATTGTATTGCAGGGTACCTGTCTCAAAGGAGGCCATCGCAATTTCCTTAGTCAATGAGAAGTTAATCCCCTCAGGTAGTGATGGAGAGACCTCTCCCAATGGGAGTGGGGAAACTGTTACAGTCTTTGGGGAAGCACGCTGACTGCAACCGCCCACCCTGACCAGGCACCATAGTAACTATTTATTTGCATGAGTTGTTTTATGATAGGAGGTCCTGGTAAGGAACACGGAACTAATAAGCCACCACCAACAGGGAGCGTTCAGAATGGTCAAAAAGTGACACCGCATGTCCAACTACCTCCCACAATCCTCTTCGCTGGCATTTTGGCTGAACAAGGCATGCACCACCAGGAAGGACTCTGAGTCAAAATGATTGGCTGAAGACAACCAGGAAACTAATCCCATCACCATAAAACCCCAAGACTGCAAGCTACATGGCAGAGCAGTTCTCCTGGGTTCCCTTACCCTACTGCTCTCTGCCTGGGCACACTTTCCCAATAACGTCTCTTGCTTTGTCAGCATGTGTGTTTCCTCGGACAGTTCATTTCTGAGTGTTAGACAAGAGCCCACTTTTCAGGTCCTGGAAGGGGTCCCCCTTCCTGCAATAGTCAGAGTGGGTAGTCTTCTTCCACTGGCAAAAACTTAACCAAATTTAGGGTCTCAGTGTCCTGAGTTTCATCCATATGAGTTTTCCCATATATATTCATTCCAAATTAAAGAATTCACTGTTCTCTTTGCTATAGATTCTATATTTATGTATTTGTATCTATCATATATGTCTATATGTCTGTCTATCCATCTGATAAATGTGTGTGCGTGTGTGTGTGTGTGTATGTATATATAAAGAGAGAGAGATGTATTATAAATAATTAGCTTATGCTGTCATGATGACTGAGAAGACTCAATATCTATAGTACATGATGGGGGCTCAGAAAAGCCAATTGTATAGTTCCAATCTGAGTCTGAAGGTGTGAGAATGACTACAGCTGATTGTATGTTTAAGTTCCTGTCTGAGTCCAAGGCCAGAGAAGATCAGTGTCCCGGTCCAGTGACAGTTCTTTCCCAATCAGTGTTTTCATTTTAACAATAGAAAACCCTGTGAGGTGGGAATCCAATTTGCATTTTAATTTAGCCAGTCACAGAGTGAGGTTCTGTTTTTGAATTTTAGCAATCTTAGCCCTCAGGCTATAGGCAATAGTGGTTTACCTCAGTGTACACATTGAAGATTTCAGATTATTTATGTCAGCAGCGCCCAGTCTTTTTGGCACTAGAGACCAATTTCCTGGAAACAATTTTTCCATGAATGAGGGTAGGGGCGGGGGAATGGTTCAGATGGTAATGCAAGTGATGGCGAGTGGCAGATGTAGCTTCACTCACTGGCTTGCTGCTCACCTCCTGCTTTATGGCCTGGTTCCTAACAGGCCACCCACTGGTATTGGGCCATGGCCCAGGGGTTGGGGACCCCTGATTTAAGTGGTTCTTGAGCTTGAAGTTTGAATCACTGAACTCTTCCTTGTCTCTTTGTCCATTCTCTATATTGATATTAGGAACAGCCACTCAATCTGGCTTTATTCTTTAGTTTTCTAAAGATGTTTGATAATATATATAGTCACCCAACTTCTCGCTTCTTAAATTGGTTGACTAGGAATATATCTAATGGTTATATTTTCTGTGTCTTTACTGCCAGATCACACCATGGATAATCACTGTTCCCTTTACTACAGATTATATATTTATATCTCTATATCTATTATATTGTAAAAATCACT
>SJXQ01000447.1:0-12560 GCA_006408695.1 Aepyceros melampus | reverse complement strand
CCCATCACTTCATGGGAAATAGATGGGGAAACAGTAGAAACAGTGTCAGACTTTGTTTTTTTGGGCTCCAAAATCACTGCAGATGGTGACTGCAGCCATGAAATTAAAAGGCGCTTACTCCTTGGAAGAAAAGTTATGACCAACCTAGATAGTATATTCAAAAGCAGAGACATTACTTTGCCGACTAAGGTCCGTCTAGTCAAGGCTATGGTTTTTCCTGTGGTCATGTATGGATGTGAGAGTTGGACTGTGAAGAAGGCTGAGCGCAGAAGAATTGATGCTTTTGAACTGTGGTGTTGGAGAAGACTCTTGAGAGTCCCTTGGACTGCAAGGAGATCCAACCAGTCCATTCTGAAGGAGATCAACCCTGGGATTTCTTTGGAAGGAATGATGCTAAAACTGAAGCGCCAGTACTTTGGCCACCTCATGCGAAGAGTTGACTCATTGGAAAAGACTCTAATGCTGGGAGGGATTGGGGGCAGGAGGAGAAGGGGATGACCGAGGATGAGATGGCTGGATGGCATCACAGACTCAATGGACGTGAGTCTGAGTGAACTCCGGGAGTTGGTGATGGACAGGGAGGCCTGGTGTGCTGCGATTCATGGCGTCGCAAAGAGTCGGACACGACTGAGCGACTCAACTGAACTGAACTGAAGAGAGATTCCAGCACTCCATTGGAGAAAAAAAATTGTAAGTTTAGTGCAGTGGAGATGTTTAAGAATCTTGCCAATTCTGACCTTCTCCCACAGCGGCAGAGCATGGGGCTAAATTAGCTGGTGAAAAGAAGAGTGGTGAGCAAGTGCCTGGCTTACTCAACTGTGCAGGATGCTGCTGGAGAAATCAGTTTTTCTTCCTCAGCTCCCTGAGTATTGGAGTGGGACCTCCTCAGTGGTAGCAGGAAAGAAGAGATGGAGAAAGAGGCAGATAAATACTAGAGAGCATTAAAAGGAAGCGACTCTGGATGAATGCAATCAGAACTACAATGGGAAGTGCATGCAAAAGCCCCTGGGTAAACCCCACCCAAGAATCCCCCCGAAGGGCACTAAAGAAACACAAGCTATTTCTCTAAAGTTATCCTTGCTCACAGTACTCCATCCATATTTTCTCTGTATTCCTATCATCTTAGGCACGATTCCAGTGTGGGGCATACAAACTTGTTGCTGCTGCTATGTGGCATTTTCTTCTGCTGATACTCACATGTCTCATGCCTTTTAGCTTCTTTAGAACTTTGGTCAAATGTCATATTTATAGTGTCGTCTTTCATGACCATTCTATGTAAATTTGTATTCCCTGACATAATTTGTATTTCCTGTTTCCAACTGTTTTGTTCCATGCCACATATCTCACTCTGATGTATTTTACATTTTATTGTAGGTTTTATACATTTGTTGTCTTAATCTTGAAACTGGATTATAAAAGTTACAATATGAGCAAGAATCTTTGTCTTTTCCTTAGCATTTCCTTAGTGCTTAGAAGATTACAGGCCACATAGTAATTTCCCAAGAAATATTTATGAAGAAAAAAGGAAGGAAAGAAAAACGCTGTTAAGAAGGGGGAGAAGTTCTTATTTTCTTTTATGTACAATTTGGCATCAACATAAGTTTTTTGGATAACTGATGCTTTCCATTAGCTTTGCATTTTTGGAAGGATTGTCCTGTGTTCTGGGGGAGAAAACACCCTTTCCTTCCACATCTGTTATGATTCCCATTTATTTATGGCTCTCATTCTTATTTACTATTCTACAGCCACTGTATTTCCTTCTAACCTGGAACACTCCAAGACTATTTCTATCTCAAGTCTTTTGCACTGGCTATTCCCTTGGCCTGGAATGCTTTCCTTCTAGACCTTTTTGTTATTTGTTCCTTTTCATTATTTATTTTTCAGATTAACTACTTTTCAAAATCCTAGGAAGAACTTTGTTAATGACCATAGCTAATGTGTCCTATGTCCATTAAATCACTCTCTATCATATACTTTGTCTCATTTTCTTCATAGGCCTTATCATAAATTTGATTGCTTATTTATTTGATTTTGTATTGATTTTCTACCCCCCCTCATGTAAATGGCATAAAGTTATGGCCCTTCGCTGTCTAATTAGTTCTTTTGTCCCTAATGCATAGAACAGTGTTTTGCACATGGTAGCAAAACAGTAAACAAGTAATGAGTGAATGAAATGATGAAAAGAGAGGCATTATGAACAAAGGCTTAAATGTAAGCAAGGGTTCACTTTTTTCAGGGAATGATGAACTTACCTGTTAAATTAGAAAAGATAAAGTAGAAGATTGAATAGATAGGCATATTAGCATTGGGCCATTACCACTGGGATTTTTGATCAAGTAACAGTAGTTTATGGATGAGCATATCCTTTAGTTTTTCTCACTTACAAAAGAGCTCCAGTTGACCTTGCTTACAAGGCTGATGCTGTAAGCTGAGATGAAGAAGTGAGACATCACTCAGCCAGCAGTGCGGGAGTTTGCTACCTGAATATTGGCTTCTCTGTCTCCTGTCTCTTATACACATCTCTTACAAAAGAGCTCCAGTGAAGACTGTTTGCTGAGGTACTTGTCTTCTGATTGCTCTTATTTTCTATATCTATAACTTACCTCTCCAAAATGATAGGCTTCAAATTTTAGAGTACATTAAAAAATAAGAAGAAAATGTTTACAAATATAGTAATCTATAATGATCTGCCACAGAAGTTGTGATTGCCTAGGCCTGGGCTGTGTTCTGCTGCTGCTGCTAAGTCGCTTCAGTCGTGTCTGACTCTGTGCGACCCCATGGACTGCAGCCTAGCAGGCTCCTCCGCCCATGGGATTTTCCAGGCAAGAGCACTGGAGTGGGGTGCCATTGCCTTCTCTGGGCTGTGTTCTAAGAATCTAAAATTTGAATTAGCATTCCAAGAAACTTGATGCAAGTTATATACAGATTTCACCTTGAGAATACAATTCCAGACTTTTTTTTTTTTAATGTAGTAGAAGGTTGATTTGTATTCAGTACATTTCAGATATTTCTATTATGACCAAAGGATTCAGGCCAAAAGTTTTGCAAGCTTAACTGGTTTGATAATATTCTTTGCATCTTCCTGCACAAGACATATAGTTACTACTAAATTTAAAAAGAGTTGTATATTAGCTTAGATTGGCATAACAAAATACCACAGACAGGATGGCTTAAACAACAGATACTTATTTTTCACAACTATTGAAGCTGTGAAGTCTAAAATCTAGGTGCCAGCTCATTTGATTCCCCAGTGACAGTCTCTTCCTGTTTTGCAGATGGGGAGAGAGGGAAGGGGAGAGAGAGAAAGAAGAGCACAAGCTCTTCAAATAAAGGTACTAATCCCATCCTGTACTAAACCTAATATTTCCCAAAGGCCTCATCTCCAAATAACATCACACTGGAGATTAGGACAACAACATATGTATTTTGGGAGGATACAATTAAGTCCATGGCATACTGCAACTGTTGGTCAAGCATTCAATATCCCTAAATATGCCTCAGTTTCCTTATTTTTAAAATGGAGATAGTAATGTCATCCCTTAAAAATAAAGCACATGATACTTTGGAATAGACATGAGTGCTAGCTAATTAATAGTAGTTTTGAAGAAATAATTATTCTGCCAAAGCCTTTGACTATGTGGACCACAATAAAGTGTGGAAAATTCTGAAAGAGATGGGACTACCAGATCACCTGACAAGCTTCTTGAGAAATCTCTATGCAGGTCAGGAAGCAACAGTTAGAACTGGACATGGAACAACAGACTGGTTCCAAATAGGAAAAGGAGTACATCAAGGCTGTACATTGTCACTCTACTTATTTAACTTATATGCAGAGTACATCATGAGAAACGTTGGGCTGTAGGAAGTACAAGCTGGAATCAAGATTGCTGGGAGAAATATCAATAACGTCAGATATGCAGGTGATACCACCCTTATGGCAGAAAGTGAAGAAATAAAGAACTTCTTGATGATAATGAAAGTGGAGAGTGAAAAAGTTGGCTTTAAGCTCAAAATTCATAAAACTTAGATCATGGCATCCAGTCCTATCACTTCATGGCAAATAGATGGAGAAACAGTGCAAACAGTGGCTGACTTTATTTTGGGGAGCTCCAAAATCACTGCAGATGGTGATTGCAACCATGAAATTAAAAGATGCTCATTCCTTGGAAGGAAAGTTATGACCACCCTAGACAGCATATTAAAAAGCAGAGACATTACTTTGCCAACCAAGGTCTGTCTAGTCAAGGCTATGGTTTTTCCAGTGGTCATGTATGGATGTGAGAGTTGGACTATAAAGAAAGCTGAGCGCCGAAGAATTGCTGCGTTTGAACTGTGGTGTTGGAGAAGACTCTTGAGATTCCCTTGGACTGCAAGGAGATCCAACAGTCCATCCTAAACGAGATCAGTCCTGGGTGTTCATTGGAAGGACTGATGTTGCAGCTGAAACTCCAGTACTTTGGCCACCTGATGTGAAGAGCTGACTGATTTGAAAAGACCCTGATGCTGGGAAAGATTGAGGGTGGGAATAGAAGGGGATGACAGAGGCTGAGATGGTTGGATGGCATCACTGACTCAGTGGACACAAGTTTGGGTAAACTCTGGGAGTTGATGATGGACAAGGAGGCCTGGTGTGCTTCGGTTAATGAGGTCGCAAAGAGTCGGACACGACTGAGTGATTGAGCTGAATTGAGCTGAAAAGAGGTGGAAGAAGAATCTGAATCTGGTTGCAAGTTACTTTGGACAATTGTATTTATAAGTTTGGAAACAATATTTTCCTTCTATACACCAGTTATTTTACCCTGAAGTAAGTATATGTTATTCTAACAGTCCACAGACAATTTTAACAAATAACTGCTATTTGCAGATACAAATTTGAAAGAGGATGTGCATGATTATTCATTCATTAGTGAGCTTGCAAACTTGAGAGTCTTTTAGAATTGGCAGTGTGCTCGTTGCGCATCTTTTTGAAAATGATCCTATAAATGATCCTAGCACATGAGAATAGAATGCTTTTTATATGAATATGAATGCTTGCTGACTGTTAGGTACTGTGTGGAAAATTGATCCCCCTTCCCAGTTTTGTTGAGATATAACTGATATGTAACACTGTGTAATTTTAAAGTGTGCAATGTGATGATTTGACACACATATTTATTGCAAAATAATTTTCAGAATATTTTGAAAAGAGAATATCCATCCCTTCATATAGTTACAGGTTCTTGATGTGTCGTGAACACATTTAAGATCTAATCTTTTAGCAACTTTCTCAAGTATATAATACAGTACTGTTAACTGTAGTTGCTATACTGTACATTAGATTCTCATATCTTACTCATCTTATAACTGGAAGTTTGTATCCTTTAGCCAACATCTCCCTGTTTCCCCCACCCTTCCACCATTGCTCTATTGAGGTATATAATTTTTTTTTTTAGATTCCACATATAAGGAAGATCATATAGTATTTGTTTTTCTCTAACTTACGTAGCATAATGCCCTCAAGTACCATCCATGTTGTCACAAATGGCATCTTATGCCTGAATAATAGTCTGTTGTATGTATGTATGTACTATATGTGTGCATATATATGTACATATACATATATATTATATTTCTTTATCCATTTGTCACTGATGGACACTTTCCATGTCTTGCATGTTGTGACTAATACTGCAAGAACATGGGTGTGTTAATAACTTTTTGAGATCCTGATTTAATTTCTTTCAGATGTATACCCAGAAGTGGAATTGTTGCAAATTATGAAATTGAGACCTAGAGAGTTAAAGAATTTACTGAGAATTACACAGATAATAGTGGTAAAACAGAGTTATGCATCACTGTTTAGTCTTAACTGAATCTTTACTCTGAACTGCCAACCTGTAATATTACAAATTCAGTTTTCCCTTTAAATAGCTCAGTAAGCTACTCAAGTTTCATTAATCAATGAATAGTTCAATGTTTTAATTTATAAGAAGTGTTTACATTAAATCTTTACTAATCCTAAGAATTTTTCAGTTTCACTGAAAAAGGACTAGTAAAACACAGATGAAGTAAAAGTGACAGTTTCCTCTTAATCTCACCAATTCTGGTGAGTTAAATTCTCTGGATTTCATTTTCTCCATCTAAATCCTGGAGTAATATCTGCTTATTTTTATTGCCATCTTCTTATTAAAATAGGTTAAGTATTAATTAAATGCAAATATTAATACCAATATTAATACTATTTAAACAATATTTTCATATTCCTTTAATTAAATATTATTAAATATTAACTTGAAATTAATAGTTCAAATATGTGGTTTGAACTTTCATAAATACTACCTTGTTTAGTTATTTCACACAACAGACACAGACAAACTCACATACAGTTGTGAATTATATATTATTAAACAGTTGAGGAAACTGAGTCACAAAGGTTTTGAATTACTGAATAGAAAGATGCAAAGTGGGGTTCAAAATGAAGTCTCCTGACACCATGAAATACATACTTTCCTACACATTATACTGAGTACAAATTGCAGCTGGCTATAGAAAAACACGATAGGCTGAAAACAATACCTATTGTGAGATGGGTGGTAATGAGAGAATAGTGTTCTATAGCTTCAATTTGGTTAAAGGGGAAAAAAAAAACCTTTTGAGCCATATGCTAGAGTAGGCTAAATCATGGAAAGGCTTCCCTGGTGGCTTAGTGGTAAAGAATCCACCTGTCAGTGCAGGACTTGGGAATTCAATCCCTGAGTCGGGAAGATCCCCTGGAGAAGAAATGGCAACTCACTCCAGTATTCTTGCCTGGGAAATCCCATGGGCAGAGGAGCCTGGTGGGCTACATGGGGTCACAAAGAGTTGGTTTTAGTGACTTAAAAACCACAATAGACCATGGTAAAAGATTAAAATATGAACTGGCTCAGTAAACATGTAGTTCATTTCATGCTTACCTAAGAGTCCAGGAAAGTTTTAGGTTTGTCAGTTCTGCCTTTTCTATAATTTGATTTCTAATGTTACCCAGGAGATTGCTATTCAGGTGGCCAGAAAGAAAAAAAGAACATGGAGAAAACACACTAGCTTCTTAAGAGCCTTGGCCCAGAAGTGACATAGATCACTTTTACTCAGATGCCATTGAGGATAACTAGTCTTATGACCACACAAAACTAGTAGAGGTCACAACTTGCTGGCTGGATATTTGCTGCCAAGGTAGAATTGATACTAAAATGTAGGAAATTAGATTGAGCTGGACACATAACTACCTAATAACCACTGGAGATCATTCCTTGATACTTAGTTCAACAATAACCTAAAATGGATTGTTTATGAAGGTATTTTTTTGTTATATGAGGACCATTGGGCCAGTATTCATTGAAGTGATAACTCCAGCAGATATATAATATGTGTATGTGTGTATAAGAGCAGATATACCTAAGGTAATTGGAGATGAGAATAAACACAGTAAAATTATTAAATTCCATTTTTGACACCTTCCAAAGGTTACTTTGGCCATCTCATGCGAAGAGTTGACTCATTGGAAAAGACTCTGATGCTGGGAGGGATTGAGGGCAGGAGAAGGGGATGACAGAGGATGAGATGGATGGATGGCATCACTGACTCAAAAGACGCGAGTCTGAGTGAACTCCGGGAGTTGGTGATGGACAGGGAGACCTGGCATGCTGCGATTCATGGGGTCGCAAAGAGTCGGACACGACTGAACAACTGAACTGAACTGAACTGAAAGGCTCTTTAATAGCCACTCACTCCTAATCATTCTCAAATAAAAAATAAATAGAATTGTAATTGTTGTTAGGATAATTTACTGATCATCATAAATGAGAAATGAGTAGAATCATTTACTGTTCATAGATTTATAATCAAAATCAAATGAGAACAGTTGTTTGTTTTTTATTGACGTCTTTAGCTTCCAGGCGATCAGAAGAGAATACTTTAGCATGTGAGGACAAAAGGCATTTAGCTGCATCTATTATCTTTGTAAACTTTTGGTTTCTTTGTTAGAAAGGCCTTCACAAAAGAAGGCAGCTTAGAAATCAACTAAACCTCTCTATTCTGATTCCAAAGATTGAAAAAAAATTAATGAAATGAAGTATAGATGTCAGATTTTGTTTGGCAGGTTAAATAAAATAAAGTAATGTTTGTTTGCATGCTGCTGAAAAAAAGCACTTTTAAGAAGATGTAGTTACCACTTTAACTGTAAAATAAATTTTGTTACTTGATCATTTATATGGACCTGAATCACATATAGAATGATATGGAGTAAAAAAATCTTTTACCTTATACTCTACACTCTAAGTGATCCAAATATTATTATATTTTCTTACCTTTCTTTAAGGTCAATGAATTAACAAACATATTGCCTATTTGTAAGTGTTGCATGAACAAGGACAGTGTCTTTTTATCAATATGCCACTTGTGATGGTTTGCTAAATTAACTCGATGTTTTTAGTTACCATATTAGAGTCCTAAATGTGAAAGCACATAACAACAATTAAACAATATAGCTTGCTTTTCTCTGTATATTTCTCAATCAATTAATTCTAAGTCAGAGGAAACTGAAATCACTATTTTGGTTGCTTATATCAGTAAATTATTATGTCAGTTGAACTTTCTTTGTAAAAAATATGAAGGTCTTATGACTTGTTGGAATGCTTAAATTATATTTAGAGAACAAGTTTGATGTGATTGTGATTATTAAAGCTTTAACCTTGAAATTAAGAGTTTAATAGACTTTGTCATAGGCAGAAGTAGATTTGGATAACTCCTTTCTTTTAAATATTTAATGTATTTATATAACTACTGGGTCACAAAAGTTTTAGTTATTTTTATAATTCTAAAATATCATTAGCTGAGAAGAATGAATGAATTATAACTGACCAACCTATGTAGCTCCAAAGGGTAAAGGCCATCATGCAACTGGACAATAATATTAGATTGTCTCCCTTAAGCTATATGAATAGACATGTTTCATTCATCAGTATTTTAAGTCTTTTCAGCTACAAAGTCTACAACGTATACAAGTTAGAACTGAGAGTATATCATCATTCTAACATTTCCTTGTAACACATACATACAGACAGCAAACAGATGACTTCAAACAATTTTCTTGAATATATTTATTGGCAGTTGAGTATTAGAGAAACAAAGATGAATAAAACACAGATGAAAGGGATGAATACACATCACTATTATTGTTTGCAAATGAACAATGCAGCCAATCTCCACAGGAAAATGATTGCATATAAATTGCATTCATACATTGGGCTAAGAAAAATATTTTTCTGTTGTGCATTTTAGTAGATACAGATCTTAACGGATTTTTCTGTTACTGTTGGTGCCTTACTATATATCAAAATCATTTGTATTTATCGTCTGTCTTTTAAGCAATGCTTCCTTTAGTTACTCCAGCTACATTTTTAAAAATAAAACTTTCTACAAACCAAATGAACAAAGTGACAAGTGAAAATTAGAAAAACATAAAATTAAGGAAATGCTGTCTTTAGGGCCCTAACTACTTTCAGCTTGATTCAGAGAAGAAGATGTAGTCCTGAATTCATATTAAAAAATAGTTTTACTAATTCATTCTCATCACTCATTATATTTTATTCTGATTTTCTGGTTCTTCTTAAGTCAGTATTCATAGTTTGTACCTCGCTAAGAAGGATGCTGAAACTGAAACTCTAGTACTTGAGCCACTTGATGCAAAGAAATGACTCATTGGAAAAGACCCTGATGCTGGGAAAGAGCGAAGGTGTGCTGTAGTCCATGGGGTCGCAAAGAGTCAGACATGACTGAGCAGCTGACCTGATTGAACTGAAGAATGTTCCCATTTCACCTCATTGGTGAAGTTTGGTTGCATGCAGTTATTCATAGTATTCATTCATCATAGTCTTTATTTCTATTAAGTCACTATTTTGTCTCCTCTTTCATATATGGTTTTAGTTGTGAGTCTTTATATCTGTTCCTTGATCAAATTGCAGCTTTGTAAATCTTTTTTGTCCTTTCAAATTACGAACATTTGGTTTCATTAGTTTTCTCTGTTTCTCTGGTGTCTATTTCTTTAATTTCTACTTTAATCCTTATTATTTTCTACCTTTGCTTATTATGAGTATAGTTCACTCTTCCTCTTCACACATCTGAGGATGACCGATTGCATTGTTAAGATCCTTCTTTTTTAATAGAGTACAGCTCGAAATATACCTTTGAGCACTGCATCCTTTAAGTTTTGGTTTGTTGTGATTTATTTTGCTTCATCTCAAAGCATTTTATAATTTTTATTATGGTTTCTTTTTTGTCCTGTTGGTTATTGAGTAGAATGTTTGCTTCCACAAATGTATGAATTTCTCAAATCTCTTTGTATTATTAATTTTCAGTTTAACTCTGCTGTGTCTTGTTTCATGGCTTAGCATATGATCTACCCTAGAGAATGTTCTATGTGCACTTGAGAGGAATGTTCTGCTGTTGTTGAGTAGAGTGCTCAACAGGTGCATATTAAGTCTAGTTCTGTTACTTGATTGTTAAGTCTTCTATATCCATACTGATCTTCTGCCTAGTTGTTTTATCCATTATTGAAAGTGGAGTGGTCTCTTATTGAACAGTCTATTTTCCCCATAATTGTCAACCTTTGTTTTATGTATTCTGGTGCCCTACTGTTCAGCATGTATATTTTTATAATCATTATAACTTTCTAATGTATTGACACTTTTTTCATTATAAATTTTTTTTCATTTCCTATAATAATTTTGTTTCTTAAATCTGTTTTACCTTGTAATCAGTTTTAGCCATTCCAGCTTTCTTATAGTTTCTCTTTGCAGGATACATATTTTTCCACCTTTTTATTTCCAACTCAATTTTATCTTTGGATACAATATGTCTTGATAAAATGTCTAAGTAGTGTCATATAGTTGAATCTATTTTTTAAATTTTTAATATGCTTTAACAATATCCATCTTTTTTGCCTTATTTAATCTATATTCACAGAGTTGGACACTACTGAGTGACTTTCACTTTCAATCTATTCTCATTTAATCTTGTTCTTTATAAGTTGAATTTATGTTTACCATTTAATTTTTGTTTTGTTTATATCTCAAGTCTTTTTTGTTCTTATATTCCTCTTTCAGTACTTTTCTTGCATTAAGTGAATATTTTCTACCTCAAGATTTTGATTCCATTAAAGAATTATATTTTTGAGGATTTTTTAAATAGTTGCTTTAGGTTGTGCCATATGCATTTTAAATTTTCAAATCCACTTTTGGTTTATACTAACTTAATTTCAGTGAGATATAGAAAGTCATTCTTATTTAGCTCCATTCCATTTTCCCCTTTTTTGTGCTTATTTTTATAAAAATTACATCTATATATGTTACAAGCATAAATGTATATTGGGATATTATTACTTTTGAAAATTGCATGTCTGTTAAAGAAAATGATAAAGGAGAGGAGGTACACATTTATAAGACTTGTTATATTTAACTTACTGTTTACCATTTTGGATTCTCTCTATTGATTCCTGTGTATTTAACATTTAGTATCATTTCCTTATCATTGCATCTTTGCCTTAATTTACTCCTGTGCTGTTATTGTCACATATACTGCATTTCTATGTGCTATAGGTCCAAAAAATATATTGTTACATACATTTTGTTTATTATATGAGTTAAGAATAGAGAAGAAATGGACATTTATTCTCTTTCATAATTGCCTCATATTTATCTGATATTCTGTGCATTTTTCTTCATCCTGCAGTCTCTCTTCTTTAGATAGTATAATGGCTATCAATCTATATTTGTTGATTTTTCTTTTGTAATCAGATTCTATTGAGCCATTTTAGTTAATTTTTCATTTTCATTCTTGTAATTTCCAACTCCATGATTTCCATTTGGTTCATTTGTTATAATACCTATCTCTTAATTGGCAAGTCTCTATTTGATGAAACATCGTTATCCAAATTGTCTTTACATCTTTTAAGCATGATTTCCTTTAATTATTTGCATATATTTAAATTAGCTACTTTGAAGTATTTATTAAAATGACTGTTTCAGGCAGTTTCTGTTGAGTCATGATTTCTTTTTTCTTTGCCTGTCTCATAATTTATTGAAAACTGGGTATTTTAGATATAGAGCAAAAAGGATAAAAAAAGGATAAAAATTCCCCTCCACTCCTTTCCAGAATTTGTTTTTGTTGCTGTTTGATTATTTATCTAATGACTTGATGGACCATTTCAGTAATGTCTATTTCCCCCAAGCATGAGAGATATCCACATAATCACACTGAGATGCACCGTTGTTTTAGTATGGCTCTCTGCCTCTTTCTTTCTGGTATCCTCTGTTCAATGGTCTGTTTCATTTGGTAGTAATCCAGCCTTTAGGCTCCAACTGAACTGAACTGAATTACCACTTGTTTACCCTATTGTTTTCAAAAATACCTTGGGGCTTAAGGTGTTCAATACTTTTTTCCAATTGAATTTGGACAGAGTTGATCTTGATATCTGGTGATGTCCATGTGTAGAGTCTTCTCTTGTGTTGTTGGAAGAGGGTGTTTGCTATGACCAGTGTGTTCTCTTG
>SJXQ01000446.1:76573-100431 GCA_006408695.1 Aepyceros melampus | reverse complement strand
CTATTTGTAAGGCCTCCCCAGACAGCCATTTTGCCTTTTTGCATTTCTTTTCCATGGGGATGGTCTTGATCCCTGTCTCCTGTACAGTGTCACGAACCTCATTCCATAGTTCATCAGGCACTCTATCTATCAGATCTAGACCCTTAAATCTATTTCTCACTTCCACTGTATAATCATAAGGGATTTGATTTAGGTCATACCTGAATGGTCTAGTGGTGTTGCCCACTTTCTTCAATTTAAGTCTGAATTTGGCAATAAGGAGTTCATGATCTGAGCCACAGTCAGCTCCCGGTCTTGTCTTTGTTGACTGTATAGAGCTTCTCCATCTTTGTCTGCAAAGATGGGTTGTTTATAAACAACACAAATTTATTTGTCATGGTTCTGAAGGCTGGGAAGTCCAAGATCAGGGCACTGGAAGACTTGGGGTCTGCTAAGAGCTGGCTTCCTGAGAATGCTTGTCTTCTCACTGTATCATCACTCAGAGCTTAAGATTTCAATATATGAATGGGGGAGGGGGAGGGATAAACATTTAAGCGTTTCCCAAGTAGTACAGTGGTAAAGAATTTGTGTGCTAGTGAAGGAGACTTGGGTTCAATCCTTCAGTCAGGAAGATTCCCTGGAGGAGGAAATGGCAATCCTCTCCAGTATTTTTGCCTGGGGAAATCCCATGGACAGAGGAGCCTGATAAGATACAGTTCATGGGGTTGAAAGAGTCAGAAATGACTTATTGACTGATCGTGCATGCACCTTCTGAAGGTCCTAATCTCCAAATACACAATACCTCCCAATACACATTGCAGTTTTGGGCAAAAGTGTCAGAAACAAATTAGCAACTAAACAACAACAACAACAATGTAAACTTCATAGATCTTTCCCATTGTTGAAAATAATATGTGGTTTGGGGGACTTAGGCAGTAAATATATTGCAGGGTCAGTCAGGCAAGAAACTCATAGAGTATGGGGGACTCTCTTTTGTAGTTGGGCTTCCCTGGTGGCTCAATGATAAAGAATCTGCCTGCCATTGCAGAAGATATGGGTTCAACCCCTGGGTCGGGAAGATTTCCCAGAGAAGGGAATGGCTACGCCATTCCAGTATTCTTACTTGGAAAATTCCATGGACAGAGGAGCCTGGTGGGGTACAGTGCCTAGGGTTGCATACAGTTGGACACGACCGAGTAACTGAGTACACACACATAAACATTTAGTCCACTCTACAATTTTTAGAGAGATAAGGCAGTTTTGGATATATAAGAAAAAATTACATTGTATCACATAAGAATGTGGTATTATACAGTGGTTTGGGACCTTGAGAAAATTAATCTTTTTGGCCTGTTTTCTTACTTCTAAAATGAGAAACATACAGTACTTGCCTCATAGAGTTATAGTGAAAATTAAATGAGTAAATATAGTATCAGGCCTTTGTGAGTTTCTCATCCAGTGGATACAAAGAACTGACTGTACTAAAGCATTTTATATAAGAAACTTGGGCATCCACAGAGTTATTGTCTCTAGGGGTCCTAGAATCAATTTCCTGCAAATACTAAGAGATGAAAGTGATATGCCTAGAAAAGTTCCTAGCACAAAATCAGAGTTCTGCAATACTAGATACAATAAGGTATGCAAAGAACAGTGGGTGCTGACACTGGGTAGCTGAAATAGTGTATCTTGGTGGTCATTTGTCATTGTGATTTGGTCACTCAGGATCTAACCTTCTCTTCTTGTTTGTGGAATCCTTCACCACAGGAGGCAAAGCTAACATCCCATTTACAGAAGCTGAAAAGCCCAGGTACATGCTTTCTCAGCCTTAGTGTAGCTAGGACTTGGTCATGTAATTTAGATAGTGCTAATCAAATGACCCTGCCCTAGATTTTGCATAGGAAACAAGTGATGCAAAAAAGGAACCGGGTGAAAATCATCCTGGCAGGGGTAGAAGTGATGACAGCTTTAGAGGCCCAGAGCTAGTGGGTGCTTCCAAGGGCAACAGCCCAGTGCCTTCCTCAGTGGTATACACTGTGCTCTCTGGGCCCTTTGGCACCAGCAGCGACGTCCTTACTAAGTCAGCTCTGCAGTGTGATTAAGGGCATTTTTGTTCATTGTACAATATGCACACCCAGTTTTCAGGCCCTTCCAAAAATACTGAATAAAAAATATGCTTTTATTATTTCATAATGCAAATAGTTCTATTTAGACAAAAATGATTTTTGTTTCTTACAATTGAGATCATTGTTCTATAATATATTTCAGTTACTCAACTTAATGTGTATTTTAGAATTAATAATGCATTTTGCCTTCGAGTAAATATGATTGGAGAAAATATATAGTTTGAGAAGACTACCTTTATCAAATTATAAAATTTTATTTCTTGTGTTTGAGAAAATTTGGATTTGCTTCATCACTGGCTGAATATGTACCTAATAAATAAATGTGTGATATTCTCAACAATATTCTTAAGATGTATTTACTTTATAGAATTATTTTTAGAACTTAACAAACACTGCCATTGTGTGAAGTACCAGAAGATTTTCAGAATGTATTTAAAACTCTTTTATAGTGTCAAGATTTTCATAGTCATGCTTGTGAATCTGGCTTTTGTCTAAGTGTACTTTGATAAATAAAATATTCTCCATGGTCTAACTGATCTTCTATTCCATTCTATTGTGAAATCATATCCAGAAACTGGGGCACTGAAAGAAAGAGAATATGATGCAATAAGTGAAAGGTTGTTTTGACCTTATTGCAAAGTCTAGAAGAAAGAGAATGTTACTGAGAGAGAAACATCAGAACAACAGAAAATTGTTGGTTAATTAATAGCTTCATTTTAAAGCATTCTTCCTCTTCAGTTTTGCCTCATGTGAAAATCTTCCATTAAAATTTTACTAAAATGTTAATATCTCTTGCTGTGAAAATTCATTTTAAACTGTCCTTAATGATTCTAATGTGAGAGCTCTTAATATATCTTGAAGCAATTCAAGACAAAAACAGCTGCAAAGGGTAAATTTAACTTACTTTAAACTTTTCTTTTTATTTATTTAACTATTTTAATCAACGTTTGACTTTTATGTGCCTGAAAAAAGGAGAAAACACTAAATAATTATTCTTATCAATGCTATTCAATTTTCTACTTTCCACTAATTGCCTTTTATATTAGGCCAAGTCTATGGTGAAGCTTTTCCATGATAAAATATTGTCTTAACCTTAATTTTGAAAAGAGCACATTTTTTCAGGAGGGAAACATGTAAGCATGTGAATTATTTTTTCTTCAGTTATAACTAGCAATTTGTTTCTGTGGGATTTGTGCTGCTGTTGGAGTATTCTGGTGCACCTACATTCATCTATTTTTAGTGCTGACACATGGTCATAGACTGACTACATATGGAAAATAGGCTAATATATTCTTATTTTGCTAAAATGTAGTGGTTACTGACTTGTTTTCTATCAATGCCATATAAAGGGCTTTTCACGTGGAAATATAAATCCCCCTGCCCTCTTTCTTTCAGCTCTGCTCCAGTCTTCAAATCAGTAAAAACTCAGGTTTACTACCTTTCTAGTAAAAATAATGCAATGGTGTGAAAAAAATATAACTGCACACCATTCACTTTAATGCTATCATTACATAAGAGTTTAATTTGCCATCATTTGGTGTTTAGTAGCAAAAATGAATAAAGTTCATTTTGACACTGCCCTGATTGCAGATATCTTAATGAATAGTTCTATGATTGATTGGCTGGATGACATCAACACAATTATAGGCCTGTACAAGCATTAAATAGCCAAATTGTTGGGGGTAGAAACACACCAAAGCCTGGAGTAGAATGTAGATGGAGTTGGAATATAAGCAGTAGAACAGAACCCTTATTTATGGAAATGTGCTTGGAACAATTTCACAGGAAGCAGTTGCTGTTAGACACTATTGCTATAGCTAGCTGAAAGAACAATTTTCTCTTTTGTAACAACAACAACAAAACGCACTGCCCCAGCATCAAACCCTCTTAGTTTAGATTGTCAAAGGATATTTTCCCCCACAAGATCACCAATTCTATAACACAATCATTTTTTCTGATATTGTAAATTAAAAATCAATGCATTGACAGTCACCACCTTTGAAAAATAAACAAAAATCCAAAAGCATGGGTTATATGTGCCTAACTGAATGAAATACAACTTGATTTCACCAATGGATTACACTGTTCTTTATTCATCATTATTCAGGATGTGAGCTTGAAGAGAAGTTGGCAGTGCTTCATTCTCAGTCTCTCTTCCTCTCTGTGTGTTTCTCCTTACTCTCTCTTCACACACACACATACTCACACACACATATGCTCTGTGTGCACACACACCTTACACAATTAGTTAAAATCAAACTTAATCATTTAGGTCAATGCTTTCTTAAGTTCTTTGAAGCTCTCCCAAGATTGTATTTAAATGTTCCCACTATAGCTTGGATACACAACAGCTGGAGGTATGGACTAGTGAGGCTGTACAGAAGACTACGTCATCATTTCCATAATTCCAGCCCTTGTGGGTTTCTAATTCAGCTGTGCTAGAACACAGTATGTGCTGATTTAATGTCTTCAGTTGACAGACACATTTCATGAAAATAAAACACTGGGATATGTATTACAAGGCAGCTTCCAATGCAAAAGCTTTGGAATTAATCTTCTGTAAAAAATGAGATCCACTCGTAAGAAGGCTATACCTCATATTGTATATTACATATCTTAAATCATTATATGAAAGATCAGTAAAAGCACAATAATGCTATTCAATTATTTCTTAACCTCCCAGAGAATGGCTCAATATGCTATGAGCTGGAGATACTGGTGACGGTACAGTGAGGGCTGAGTCCTAGAAAATAACACATCATCTCCCTTACAGTATTTTGGCTGACACCAAAGATATACTATATTAATGATTTCCCACACTTGGATGCTCATCAGAATTAAATATGAGAGCTCATTAAAAATCATGATTTCTGGGCTTTACTCAGACTTGTTGAATCAGAAACATTGATGTTATGTGCATAGAATCTTTATTTTCTCCAGCACCATCAATCCCCAATTATTCTGGCACAACCAGAAAGACCCATGCTTGGGAATTTTTCCGCCTTAAATTGAACATCTCAGCCCAGATCCTATTCTTAGCAGCAAAACTGATTTGGTGTCCATGCTAGTAATACTGCTTCTCTTCTCCATCCCTCAGTTTCTGCATCCCAAAGTGAAATGATATTGCTAAATTTAAATAACCATTTTAGTACTCTGGGCTCAAGAACATGAGAAAGAGTCTAAATTTTTTACTACATTTAGGTTATGTTTACCAAAATAAAAGCTTCTGAATATAGGGACTTGATCATATCTTTTAGCATTATGAAATACACAAGTTGGTGAATTTTGACTTGTTTAAATAAATCCCATAAAAGTTAGAGCCAGGGCAATATTATAGTTGAAGACAGCTAATTTAAGAGTAAATGAAGATCTTTTCATGAAACAGGTGATAAACCTATGAAAGTAATTAGAATGATAAATTAACTAACTCCAAAAGATAAATAGGTTCAAGAAAAGTTTTAATAAATTATGGATGATAAATCTATACAATTAGCTATGGAAGATAAGAAACATTTGAGATGACCCATATTAAAGCAAATATGGGCAACAATAGAAGTGCAAATACATGTTTTTCAATTCAATAGAAATTCTTCAAGACCAAACCACAGGGAGTTAAGACATAGTTTGAGTACTTTTAAATCAATGGATTTAAAGAATTTTGAGATTACTGAATATTATCTTTCTTCTACTACAGTATAGATTGATATACAAATCAAACAGTCATTGATTTTTAGAACTCTTTTAATGATTTCAGCGTGGAAACTGAAGAGATTGCTTACAAATTTCAGAGTATGAGTGTAAACTGAAATGAAGCAGCTCAACTTTATTTCTTGTATAATGATGTGTCATCAAAATTAGACATATGAATGGATCATTAACTTATTAAAGTTGTCCCTTTTAATTTGTTCCGATACCTGGTATTCTGGTTAATTTATGATGATTGGCAAATATCCTGATGAAGTGCCTTGAGTCATCTGCATAAAACTTGGGGAGGCAGATGATATTGAAGCTAGCGATTTTTAAAAATATACTTACACATACAGTCTGACTTCTATTTAAAATTTGAAGAGAAAATAGAAATTATTTTTAATTAATTCCAAGTAGTTCAACAGTCTATATTGGGTGATATATGGTACAATTTCTTCAATATTACCCCCTGCAATATTGTGGGGAGGCTCCAACACCTGCCTCCCCAGCCTTCAGCATTTCTCTGCATCTGTAATTCAAGGGGACAATAAAATTATTTGAATGTATCTCAAATCAATAAATCACATTTTATCTGTAAATTCCTGTAGTGTAATAATCTTGACTTTGGTTCTCCTGACACCCAAACTCCTTCAAAATTTTGCTCAAAATTCCTTTTACATTTCTTTAACACTGAGGTTGACTTTCAATTCTGGGATTATCAAAATAACCTAAAATGAATAGAGAGAATTTATAAGAAAGAAAAATGAACTCTTTTTGTCTCTCACATTATACTTCAACCAAACTTTTTTTTCTGAGGATAGTCAAGTATCAGTTTAGTTCAGTTCAGTTGCTCAGTCGTGTCCGACTCTTTGCAACCCCATGAACCACAGCACGCCAGGCCTCCCTGACCATCGCCAACTCCCGGAGTTCACTCAAACACATGTTCATTGAGTCAGTGATACCATCTAACCATCTCATCCTCGGTCGTCCCCTTCTCCTCCTGCCCTCAATCTTTCCCAGCATCAAGGCCTTTTCAGATGAGTCAGCTCTTCGCATCAGGTGGCCAAAGTACTGGAGTTTCAGCCTCAGCATCAGTCCTTCCAATGAACACCCAGGACTGATCTCCTTTAAGATGGAGTGGTTGGATCCCCTTGCAGTCCAAGGGACTCTCAAGAGTCTTCTCCAACATCACAGTTCAAAAGTATCAATTCTTTGGCACTCAGCTTTCTTTATAGTCCAACTCTCACATCCATACATGACCACTGGAAAAACCATAGCCTTGACTAGACGGAGTTTTGACAGTTTGTTATGTTTTTTCTTTATTTTGTGTGTCCTGAGAGAGCAAACTGAGAAAATGATTAAGAATTAAAACAGTTTTCTAAATATTTTTCCTTGATATCCTAGTAACACTGTGAAGGTCAAGGCTATAGGTACCAGTAGAGTTAACCTGGCTCTGCAACTATGCTCTAATGGTCAACACGGGAAGCTTCTATGCCTGGTGGATCTGTGACTCTGCCAGTTGCTGGGAAATGGTGGATTGACGGACTTTCAGAGTGGTTCACAACTTTGAAAAATCAATTATCAGTTAATAGGGCCTTTAGGACACCCTAATTTCTAAGCATGACATTCTGCCACAAAACCACTCAAAAACTTTTTGCTGTTATAATTACATTGTCGACAAAAATCCATTCTGTTTCTAACTCCTCCTATTAATCAATGCTGTGACAAAGCCTAGGATTTTGTTCTTAGAAGTAGACACATTCAATCTAGAAATGCCTTGCTATAAATGTCTGTGCCAAACTTAAAATTTTGATTAGGTCTTTCTACTGGTGTAGTGAACAAGCTCATTTTTTAACCCTATGAAAAAAGTTGGTGAAAATGTATGGAAAAGTTTACTGATACTATGAAAGGGAATACGGAATTCATGTTCTTGCCACAGTCAGCTCCCAGTCTTATTTTTGCTGACTGTATAGAGTGTCTCAATCTTCAGCTGCAAAGAATATAATCAATGTGATTTCAGTATTGACCATCTGATGATGTCCACGTATGGAGTCGTCTCTGTGTTGTTGGAAGAGGGTGTTTGCTATGATCAGGATGTTCTCTTGCCCTGCTTTATTTTGTACTCTAAGGCCAAACTTGCCTGTTACTTTTGCATTCTAGTCCCCCATGATGAAAAGGACATCTCTTTTTGGTGTTAGTTCTAAGAGTTCTTGTAAGTCTTCATAGAACCATTAAACTTCAGCTTCTTTGGCATTAATGGTTGGGGCATAGACTTGGATTATAATGATATGAATGGTTTGCCTTGGAAATGAACAGAGATCATTTTGTCATTTTTGAGATTTTACCCAAGTACTGCATTTCAGACTCTTTTGTTGACTATGAGGGCTACTCCATTTCTTCTAAGGAATTCTTGCCCACAATAGTAGATAGAGTAGTCATCTGAAATAAATTCACTCATTCCAATCCATTTTAGCTCACTGAGACCTAAAATGTTGATTTTCACTCTTGCCCTCTCTTGTTTGACCACTTCCAAATTGCCTTGCTTCATGGAACTAAAATTCCAGGTTCCTACGCAATGTGATTCTTACAGCATCAGACTTTACTTCCATCACCAGTCACATCCATAAGTGGGCACTGTTTTTACTTTGGCTCCGTCTCTTCATTCTTTGTGGAGTTATTTCTCCACTCTTCTCCAGTAGCATGGTGGGCACCAATGGGCCTGGGGAGTTCATATTTCACTGTTACATCTTTTTGCCCTTTCATACTGTTCAAAGGGTTCTCAAGGCAAGAACATGGAAGTGGTTTGACATTCACTTCTGCAGTGGACCACATTTTGCAAAATTCAGACTAAAATTGAAGAAAGTGGGAAAACCACAAGGCCATTCAATTCAGTTCAGTTCAGTTGCTCAGTCGTATCTGACTCTTTGCAACCCCATGAATCACATCACGCCAGGACTCCCTGTCCATCACCAACTCCCAGAGTTCACTCAGACTCATGTCCATGGAGTCAGTGATGCCATCCAGCCATCTCATCCTCTGTCGACCCCTTTTTCTCCTGCCTCCAATCCCTCCCAGCATCAGAGTCTTTTCCAATGAGTCAACTCTTCTCATGAGGTGGTCAAAGTACTGAAGTCTCAGCTTTAACATCATTCCTTCCAAAGAAATTCCAGGGCTGATCTCCTTCAGAATGGACTGGTTGGATCTCTGTGCAGTCCAAGGGACTCTCAAGAGTCTTCTCCAAAACCACAGTTCAAATGCATCAATTCTTCGGCGCTCAGCTTTCTTCACAGTCCAACTCTCTCATCCATACATGATCACTGGAAAAACCATAGCCTTGACTAGACGGACCTTAGTCGGCAAAGTAATGTCTCTGCTTTTGAATATACTATCTAGGTTGGTCATAACTTTCCTTCCAAGGAGTAAGCGTCTTTTAATTTCATGGCTGCAGTCACCATCTGCAGTGATTTTGGAGCCCAAAAAAATAAAATCTGCCACTGTTTCCACTGTTTCCCCATCTATTTCCCATGAAGTGATGAAACCAGATGCCATGATCTTCATTTTCTGAATGTTGAGTTTTAAGCCAACTTTTTCACTCTCCTCTTTCAATTTCATCAAGAAGCTTTTTAGTTCCTCTTCACTTTCTGCCATAAGGGTGGCCATTCAAGTATGACCTAAATCAAATCTCTTACAATTATACAGCTGCTGCTGCTGCTAATTCGCTTCAGTCGTGTCCGACTCTGTGCGACCTCATAGACGGCAGCCCATCAGGCTCCCCGTCCCTGGGATTCTCCAGGTGAGAGGAAGTGACAAATATATTCAACGGATTAGATCTGATAGAGTGACTGAAATCTATGGGTGGAGGTTCATGCCATTGTACAGGAGGTCAGATCAAAACAATCCCCAAGAAAATGAAATTCAAAATGGTTGTCTGAGAAGGCCATACAAAGAGCTGAGAAAAGAGAAACAAAAGGCAAAGGAGAAACAGAAGATTAATCCATCTGAATGCAGAGTTCCAAAGAATAGCAAGGAGAGATAACAAAGCCTTCTTAAGTGATCAAATGCAAAAAAAAAAAAAAGAGGAAAACAATAGAATAGGAAAGACTAGTGATCTCTTTGAGAAAATCAGAGATACTGAGGGAAGTTCACAAGCAAAGATGGACACAATAAAGGACTGAAATGGTATGGAGCTAACAGAAGCAGAAGATATTAAGAAAAGATGGCAAGAATACACAGAACTATACAGAAAAGATCTTAATTACCCAGATAACCATGATGGTGTGATCACTCATCTAGAGCCAGATATCCTAGAGTGCAAAGTCAAGTGGGCCTTTGGAAGCATCACTACAAAAAAAAGTTAGTGGAGGTGATGGAATTCCAGCTGAGCTATTTCAAATTCTAAAATATGATGTTGTGAAAATGCTGCTCTAAATATGCCAGCAAATCTGGAAAACTCAGCTGTGTCCACAGGACTGAAAAAGGTCAATTTTAATTCCAATCCCAAAGAAAAGCAATGCCAAAGAATGTTCAATGCTTAGTCGCTTCAGTCTTGTTCAACTCTGTGACCTTAGGACCATGGCCTGTCAGGCTCCTCTGTCCATGGGATTCTCCAGGCAAGAATACTGCAGTAGGTTATCATTTCCTTCTGCAAAAGAATGTTCAAACTATTGCACAATTGCATTAATCTCACATGTTAGTAAAGTAATGCTCAAAATTCTCCAAGTGAGGCTTCAACAGTATGTGAACTGAGAACTCCCAGATAGTCAAGCTGGAATTAGAAAAGGCAGAGGAACCAGAGATCAAATTGCCAACAACTGTTGGATCATAGAAAAAGCAAGAGAATTCTAAAAAACACCTACTTCTGTTTTATTGACTATGTCAAAGCCTTTTTGTGTAAAATTCTTCAAAAAAGGTAATACCAGACCACCTGACCTGCCTCCTGAGGAATCTGTATGCAGGTCAAGAAGCAACAGTTAGAACTGGACATGGAACAAGGGACTGCTTCCAAATTGGGAAAGGAGTATGCCAAGGCTGTATATTGTCACCCTGCTTATTTAACTTATATGCAGAGTACATCATGAGAAATGCTGGGCTGAATTAATCACAAGCTGGAATCAAGATTGCTGGGAGGAATATCAATCAATAACCTGAAATGCAGATGGTACCACCATTATGGCAGAAAGTGGAGAGGAATTAAAGAACCTCTTGATGAAAGTGAAAGAGGAAAGTGAAAAAGCTGGCTTAAAACTCAACATTCATAAAACAAAGATCATGGCATTTGGTCCCATCACTTCAAGGCAAAAAAATGGGGAAACAATGAATACAGTGACAGACTTTATTTTTTGGGCTCTAAGATCACTGCAGATGGTGATTGCAGCCACGAAATTAAAAGACGCTTACTCCTTGGAAGGAAAGTTATGACCAACGTGATAGCATATTAAAAATCAGAGACATTACTTTGCCAAAAATTGTCCATATAGTCAAAGCTATTGTCCAGTAGTCATGTTTGGATGTGAGAGTTGGACCATAAGAAAATCTGAGCCCCAAAGAAGTGATCCTTTTGAACTATTGTTTAGGAGAAGACTCTTGAGAGTCCCTTGGACTGAAAGGGGATCAAGCCAGTACATCCTAAAGGAAATCAGTCCTGAATATTCATTGGAAGGACAGATGCTGAAGCTGAAACTCCAATACTTTGGCCACCTGATGCAAAGTACTGACTCTTTGGAAAGGATCCTAATGCTGGGAAAGATTGAAGGCAGGAGGAGAAGGGATGACAGAAGCTGAGATGGTCAGGAGACATCACTGACATGATGGACGTGAGTCTGGGCAAGTTGGTGATCGACAGGGAAGTCTTGCATGCTGCAGTCCATGAGGTCTCAAAGAGTTGGACATCACTGAACCACTGAACTGAACTGATGAAAGTGAAAGTGCAATCGCTCAGTCATGTCCTATTCTTTGTGACCCCATGGGCTATACAGTCCATAGAATTCTTCAGGCTGGAGTACTGGAGTGGATAGCCATTCCCTTTTCCAGCAGATTTTCTCAACCCCAGGATCATACCCAGATCTCTTGCACTGCAGGTGATTCTTTAACAGCTGAGCTACTAGGGAAGCCCATTGATACTATAATTGAAGCTATTCATACTACATATATGAATATGCATGTAAAATTGATCTCATATATTATGGCTAAACACATGCATATGTTAGATTTATGAAGAATTAAAATATATTCCAAGTTGTTAAAATCATATTCTTGATAGCAAAACAAAAACTTTCTAAAAAATATTTCAACTGTAAATTTGTTGTGAACTCACCTATATATAAGACTTGAAAAAAGAGTTCACACTGACTATAACAATGGTATGTACATATGAAAAGACAGTCAATCAAATTGATAAAGAAGCTGTGTACAATGGAATATTGCTCAGCCATAAAAAAAACACATTTCAGTCAGTGCTAATGAGGTGAATGAACCTAAAGCCTATTATACAAAGTGATATAGTCAGAAAGAGAAAAATATCATATATTAACACATATATATGGAATCTAGAAAGATGGTGGTGGTGGTGGTTTGGTCGCTAAGTCCTGTCTGACTCTTCTGATCCCATGGACTGTAGACTGCCAGGCTCTTCTGTCCATGGGATTCTCCAGGCAAGAATACTTGAGTGGGTTGCCATTTCCTTCTCCAGGGGATCTTCCCAACCCAGGAATCAAACCTTAGTGTCCTGCATTGTAGGCAGATTCTTTACCAACTGACCTATGAGGGAAGCCCCACTGATGACCTACTTGCAGGGCAGTAATGAAGACACAGAAAAAGAGAACAGACATGGAAAGGGACAGGTTGGGGGTAGGAAGGAAAGGGTGAGACAAATGGAAAAAGTATCATGGAAACATACACTGCCATTTGCAAAATAGATAGCCAGTGTGAATTTGCTGTATGACTTGGGGAACTAAACCAGGGCTCTGTGACAACCTAGAGGGGTGGGATAGGGTGGGAGGTGGGAGAAAGGCTAAAGAGAGAGGGGATATATATTTATATATATATACTTATGGCTGAACCATTTTGATGTATGGCAGAAACCTACAAAATATTGTAATTATTCTTCAATTAAAAGCAAATTAGCAAAATATTGACAAAGGCGGTAAAAATTGTTACCAAAAAAAATTATTAAATTTAGATTGCTTTCCTCCTTCCTTCCATCTCGGTAAATCCAGTTAACCCACTAGTTGGAAAAGTGGTCCAAACCCATGAAATTTTATTTCATACTCTGGTAAAAAATTTTGTCAAGTTAAGACTCAGTGGCATTTAATGTCACTGACTGTCCTCTTTTCTTGGGATTGAAAAGTTTTCCCTGTTCTGAGACTTTCAGTCCTAAAACTGGAACAGTCTTGGGCAACCTGGGATGGTTGTTAACTATGTGTCTGTTCAGTTCAGTTCAATCACTTAGTCATGTCCGACTTTTTGCGACCCCATGGACTGCAACACGCCAGGCCACCCTGACCATCACCAACTACCAGAGTTTACCCAAACTCGTCTATTGAGTCGGTGGTGCCATCCAAACATTTCATCCTCTTTCGTACCCTTTTCCTCTGTCCTCAATCTTTCCCAGCATCAGGGCCATTTCAAATGAGTCAGTTCTTCGTTTCAGGTGACCAAAGTATTGGAGTTTCAGCTTCAACATCAGTCCTTCCCATGAACACTCAGGGCTGATCTTTAGGCTGGAGTTGTTGGATCTCCTTGAGTCTTCTCCAACACCACAGTTTAGAAGCATCAATTCTTCAGCGCTCAGCTTTCTTTATAGTTCAACTCTCACACTCATGGATGACTACTGGTAAAACCATAGCCTTGAGTAGGTGGACCTCTGTTGGCAAAGTAACGTTTCTGCTTTTCAATGCGCTATCTAGGTTGGTCATAATTTTTCTTCCAAGGAGTAAGCGTCTTTTAATTTCATGGCTGCAATCACCATCTGCAGTGATTTCGGAGCCCCCAAAAATAAAGTCTGACACTGTTTCCACTGTTTCCCCATCTATTTCCCGTGAAGTGGTGGGACAAGATGCCATGATCTTCGTTTTCTGAATGTTGAGCTTTAAATCAACTTTTTCACTCTCCTCTTTCACTTTCATCAAGAGACTCTTTAGTTCTTCTTCACTTTCTGCCATAAGGGTGGTGTCATCTGCATATATGAGGTTATTGATATTTCTTCCAGCAATCTTGATTCCAGCTTGTGCATCCTCCAGCCCAGCATGTCTCATGATGTACTCTGCATATAAGTTAAATAAGCAGGGTGACAATATACAGCCTTGACATACTCCTTTTCCTATTTGGAACCAGTCTGTTGCTCCATGTCCAGTTCTAACTCTTGCTTCCTGACCTGCATACAGATTTCTCAAGAGGCAGGTCAGGTGGTCTGGTATTCCCATCTCTTTCAGAATTTTCCACAGTTTACTGTGATCCACACAGTCAAAGGCTTTGGCATAGTCAAGAAAGCAGAAATAGATGTTTTTCTGGAACTCTCTTGCTTTTTCCATGATCCAGCGGATGTTGGCAATTTGATCTCTGGTTCCTCTGCCTTTTCTAAAAACTGCTTGAACATCTGGAAGTTCATGGTTCACGTATTGCTGAAGCCTGGCTTGGAGAATTTTGAGCATCACTTTACTAGTGTGTGAGATGAGTGCAATTGTGCGGTAGTTTGAACACTCTTTGGCATTGCCTTTCTTTGGGTTTAAAATGAAAACTGAACTTTTCCAATCCTGTGGCCACTACAGAGTCTTCCAAATGTGCTGGCATATTGAGTGCAGCACTTTCAAAGCATCATCTTTTAGGATTTGAAACAGCTCCACTGGAATTCCATCACCTCCACAAGCTTTGTTCATAGTGATGCTTTCTAAGGCCCACTTGACTTCACAGTCCAGGATGTCTGGCTCTAGGTGAGTGATCACAGTATCGTTATTATCTGGGTGGTGAAGATCTTTTTTTGTACACTTCTTCTCTGTATTCTTGCCACTTCTTCTTAATATCTTCTGCTTCTCTTAGGTCTATATAATTTCTGTCCTTTATTGAACCCATCTTTGCATGAAATGTTCCCTTGGAATCTCTAATTTTCTTGAAATGATTTCGTCTTTCCCATTCTGTTGTTTTCCTCTATTTCTTTGCATTGATCACTGAGGAAGCCTTTCTTATCTTCGCCTTGCTATTGTTTGGAACTGTGCATTCAAATGTGTATATCTTTCCTTTTTTCCTTTGCTTTTTGCTTCTCTTCTTTTCATTGCTATTTGTAAGGCCTCCTCAGACAGCCATTTTGCTTTTTTGCATTTCTTTTTCTTGGGGATGTTCTTGATCCCTGTCTCCTGTACAATGTCACAAATCTCTGTCCATAGTTCATCAAGCACTCTGCCTATCATATCTAGTCCCTTAAATCTATTTCTCACTTCCAGTGTATAATTGTAAGGGATTTGATTTAGGTCATACCTCAATGGTGTTTTCCCCACTTACTTCCTTGATAGCTCAGTTGGTAAAAAATCTGCCTGCAATGTAGGAGACCCTGGTTTGATTCCTGGCTTGGGAAGATCTGCTGGAGAAGGGATAGGCTACCCACTCCAGTATTCTTCGGGTTCCTTTGTGGCTCAGCTGGTAATGAATCCATGTGTCTGAGGACGTCTTTTCTGTCTCTGAGCAGCAACTCATATTAAGGGATGGGTCTATGGGTCTGTGGATATGTTTTTATAGTGTGTAGTAATGCTAGTTACTCCACTGTGTTTGACTCATTGTGATCCCATGGACTGTAGCGCCACAGGCTTCTCTGTCCATGGCATTCACTAGGCCAGAATTTTAGAGTGGGTAGCCATTCCCAGGGAACCCTCCTGACCCAGAGACGGAACCTGTGCTCATACATTGCAGGTAGATTCCTTACTTTCTGAGCCACCAGGGATATGTTTAGGACCATGTTATACTCCATCAAATGAAATATCTGTATTGGAGATCTTAAATGATTACTTCTTTCCCAGCTTCTGACTTGTTAGGGAGACAAGTAAAAAGAAACAAGAAAAGACCATGATTTGGGGTCAATTTAGTATACTTGGAAAATGCATACCTCATTTATAAGTAGGTACAGAGTTGGCAGGAATCTTTGATATCTTTCACATACTTGATTTGATATAAGTTTATTAGAAGGCTAAAGGTATAGTACTGGCTCAGCTAAAAGTACCAGAAATTATTCAGTCTGAAATAATCTTATAACATCTTTAGAGACAGCGATATCATGTTAATGAGCCCAGTGGCTACCTTATGGATGAGTACTATAAATACATGATCTTTGTCCGAGTTCTGGGTTTTTATTCCCTGAATGACAAAGTAGAAATAATGCTACATAAAGACATTAGCACAGTCCTGCAGTATCTAACATTAAAAAAGTGGAGAAAAGAAAATAGCAAAGACAAATTCCACTGCTTAATAGATATCTCTTGGATCTCTAGCACCTAGTATATACTAAGCACATACTAAGCTGTCTCTAAATATATGTGGAATGAATGAATGATTAATAAGTATGACACTAAAACATAAATTAAATCTGCAAGCAAATGTTATTGAAAT
The DNA here is from genome assembly GCA_006408695.1 of Aepyceros melampus. Taxonomy (NCBI): domain Eukaryota; kingdom Metazoa; phylum Chordata; class Mammalia; order Artiodactyla; family Bovidae; genus Aepyceros; species Aepyceros melampus. The sequence continues at coordinate 84,052 of SJXQ01000446.1, read as the reverse complement.
CCTGCTAAGTGCAAAGTCTGAAAGTCCATATGTTTTGCTTGTCCATTCTTCTCTCAGTTCAGTTCAGTTCAGTTGCTCAGTCGTGTCCAACTCTTTGCGACCCCATGAATCACAGCACGGCAGGCCTCCCTGTCCATCACCAACTCCCGGAGTTCACTCAGAGTCACGTCCATTGAGTCCCTGATGGACATCCAGCCATCTCATCCTCGGTCGTCCCCTTCTCCTCCTGCCCCCAATCCCTCCCAGCATCAGAGTCTTTTCCAATGAGGCAACTCTTCCCATGAGGTGGCCAAAGTACTGGAGTTTCAGCTTTAGATCATTCCTTCCAAAGAATTATGCTTTATTTTTTTGTATCTGAAAGTTCTGACCTATTAGAAAGTACAGGTATAATCTTTTAATTTCTAGCCTAACTATTAGCAACGGTGTTAAAAATCCAAGATGAGTCATTTTTCTAAAATTATGGGACTGGAAACTTTAAATTCTTAGTTATTATATTACCTAGACTGGTGACATTATATAAACAAGATGCTACAAACAACTGTGGTCCAGTTTAATAGCTACATGGTTCATGCCACATTTTCCCATGTCACTGATGGTTGTGTTAGCAGGGTGGATTTGAAAAAAAAAAAATCTACTTTTCTCTATTAGGTCTGCTGCAGAAAGAGGTGAGTTTACTCTGATAGGATTTGGTTTTTACAAGTTGATTTTACAATGTTACTATTATGGCTTTTAGTTAATTTATTTTCCTGTTTAGTTTGCCTACAAATTGATTTGAGGACAACTTCTGAATTTTATATATATATATATATATATATACACATATATACATACATACATACATACAGGTAAAGAAGTTAAGCTTACATGCCTATCATGTCTAGTATCATCATTCTCTTCCTGGGAAAAAGGCATAAATATACCCCTTGCATGGTCCCATAATAACTTTGACCCAATTTTTATAGAATCTTGGAATAAAAATCATCAGGTTCTGCAGATTTGAATGCTGTGTTTATTTCTGAAAGCTATAGCACAGTCAGCATCATCATTTTGTTTCCCCTGATAGTTAATAGAATTCTACAATGCGATTGTTTGTAGAAAAGGAAAACAATGTTTTCATTTGGTAGATTCTTTTTTTTTTTTCTTTCTACAGAGTAGCTTGGTAGGAAATGGACTTAAATAACAATGAGCCAAATTTTCTAACCGCTGGATTAAGCAATAGTTCTAAGTAGACACCTGAAGCACGGGCAAAAGATGATTCGCTCCCTACTATTCTTGGAATGAAAATGTGTTTTCTGTCTTACAAAGGGGAACTTATGGTAACGTGTTTCCCAGCTGTTATATCATCAAACAGCAAAAGCTTCCAAGAGAAATACTTTTCCTTTACTCAGTGCCTTACTAGATAATTCTCACTATGAACCTTTTAATGTGCCTTTGTCTTTAAATTGTTCATTAAGTGTTTCAGCATTATGATTTTACATTCCTTAGACATCTACCAGGCCATGCTTTTGCTCTGTATTATAGCTATTTGGATGCTACTCTGTCAAATCCTTAATAAAGGGGAAACAGAAACCATGTTTTAACATCATTATTTTATAGTCCACATTGTCTAGCACATGCAGCTTAGTCAAATGTGAAAGGCCATTTGTCAGTCCAATATGCTGGGACTCATTGACCTTATTCCAGAACAGGAAGGAACCAAACCCATCACTTATATGGCTATCTATATATAATGACAGATTAGAATCATGTGTTCTAGTCAGTCTTGATTGACCTTACAGAAACAAGAAACAAAAGATGATAGGTTACCTGAGAAGACAGTATAGAGTATATAAGAGCTCAGGCTGTGTAATCAGACCAACTTGGGTTTATATCCTTTCTTTTCAACCTGCTTACTGAATGACCTTAGAGTGACCTAGACTTATGTAGGACTTGATCACAGAACAAACATTAATCAGCTTATTGTTTATCATACAGTCTTCTAGTCCAACAGCAGAAGAGGCTTAAGAGTGAGGATATAGAAAGAGCTAAGGTAAATTCTAGGCTATGCATGAGAGGAGTCCTTTAGTTTGTTACATGAGTCTTGACTCAGCTATATCCCTTCCCTCTGACTGAGTTGCACTAGGGAGAAACCAAATGAAAATACTAAGAATTAATTATTAAGTCATGATTATATATTTATATCTTTCATACATATTCATCTATTTAGTTAATATTTAGTGCTTTAATTATTAAACTGTTTTTGAACATTGTTTATGGGATAATATTCTTTGGCAGCCAAAATATATTCTCAAGTATTACCAGTTGACGGAGAATCAGAGCATCATAGAAACATAAGACTCAAAGTCATGAATCCCTTGGGTGTTTTTGAAGTCAAAGTCATTAAAACTGGTAAAAGGACAGAATACTTTGCCATACTTAAAATGTCAAAATGTAATTCATTCCCTGAGAAGTTTAGTAGATGATTCTATATCAGAAAGTCCTTCATTGCAATACTGGAAGGAAAATTAATAAAAATTCTCCTATAATTTGGAAAGATATAGAAAAACTGTCAAAAAGTTTAGAGATTTGAAGTTAATCTCAAGATTATCGACCACACCATCAGCAAATTATGTTGAGTTCATTTGTTAAGCATCAAAAGGAATAAGAAGAAAACACTGAAGGAACACAGAATTCAATCCTGTTTCACATTTAATGAGGGCATCTATAATGTCCCACCTGTGAGCATAAAGGATCCAAAGTGAAGACAATATGATTCTTGCCCACAAGACTCTTATAATCTCAGGTTGGAAGGAGACAGCAGACTACATCCTCCACATTTAAAGTGTACATATTTAACTAGATAAGTTGAGTGAGTGAGAGAGAGAGAGAGGAATTTGGCTGGTTTGCTAATCCAATTTGGCTTGCCCACTAATCCATTTAGTTAGCAAAGGCCCTATAATTAGCATGATAATGGAAGTCACTCAGTCATGTCCCACTCTTTGGGACCCTGTGGACTGTAGCCTACCAGATTCCTCCATCCATGGGGTTTTCCAGGCAAGAGTACTGGAGTGGGTTGCCATTTCCTTCTCTGGGGGATCTTCACAACCCAGGGATTGAACCCAGGTCTGCCACATTGCAGGCAGACGCTTTACCATCTGAGNATATATATGTGTAAGTATACTGTATTGGTGTTTTTCTTTCTGGCTTACTTCACTCTGTATAATCGGCTCCAGCGTCATCCACCTCATTAGAACTGAAGTCATATTATTTTTAAAAACTCCTTAGACATTTATTTATTTGGCTGTGTTGGGTCACAGTTGCGACACTCAAGATCTTTCGTGTGTCATGTCAGCTTTTCTAGGTGTGGCACCTGGGCTAAGTTGTCCTGCAGCACATGGGAATCTTAGTTCCTCCACCAGGGACTGAACTTGCATCCCCTGCATTGGAAAGTGGATTCTTAACTACCAGACCACCAGGGAAGTCCCCAAATAATTCTATTTCAGATAACATTTCTAAAATAGAAGATGGTTATGGTTTGCATATTTTAAAAAAGGACAATCTCCATTTATTAGTTTATCATATATAATATATAAAGAACTTGCCAATATAAGAATTATACTTCATCTATTCTTACCATCTCATACTACTTATAACAAATTCTAAACAACATTCTGAATGGGTTAAAACTTAGATATGGCTTATTTCTATTTATCTTTTATTAGGCCTTTGTTTAGCATACACCTCATCTAATGGCACCAAAAGACCTGTGACTACTTGGGTGCTCTTGAAACTGGAGCATGTGGATGACAGCATGGTCCATTTATTTGCCTTTGTGTTTGATCTGTATCTTGACACTTTCTTAATCTTATCAACTTTAAAAAAATCATCACATTATCTGTGTTATTAAAAATTAACCCTCACCAATAACACTTGGGATCGGTGGAAAAGACCCAGATAATTCCATTTACAGGGCAACAATTTCAGGCTCTATGTCTACAGTTTTGGAACCTCTACCTATCTCTCCCCACCATCTTTTTATTTTTTTTTTGCAATATGATATAAGCTAATCTTTCCAGTATATGCAATATATATTACATTGTTGAAGAGCAATCAGACTTTTTTCTTCAGAAAAATCCCTTTCTCAAGATATATTCCTTCAGTTTACTTTCCAATATCCAGGTAAGCACATCGTGCTATTCCTGAGGCTTTTTTTGTATCGTCCACGCTGATCCAAATCAAACAGACCTTTAGAGAGTACTGACAATGACGTCTTCATTGAATATGATCGCTGCTAAGCTTCAGCTCCCTGTTTGCTCTGTAAGGCTGTGCCAAGATCTTGGCCTTTAGATGTTCCCAGAATCCCTGGAAACATTAGTTATTTGTTTGTAAGTGTAAATCTTAGGATGGGCTTGCATCCACAACAAGATATGAGGATGAACAAAGCAGTGTGAATCTCCTACTGGGTTAGAATTTCTTTACCGTTTTACCATAGGGCTCAGAGCCAGTTAGAAGAACAGAATTTTAAGTATTACTCCTCACTGGTGCTTTCACAAAATATACCAGAATTAAAACAGAATAAAAGGATTTGCTTTAATAGGATCCACTTTTTTCAATCTTTGGTATTAACTTTTTTCTTAAATATTAAAAGTATGAATATTTCTAAATTCTGAAAGATATTGATGGGAACTCTGAAAAATGACTCACATTGCTTAACTTTCAAAATATGAATTTAAAAAACTACTCTTCATATCCTAGTCTGATGTCTTAAAGAAATCAGCAGGGTATCATACAATAATCCTAACACTCAAAAAGAGCTTTATTTAAGTGTCATAAAGGGTATAAACACCCTGGTTCTATCATTAGAAAGTACTAAGAATGCAGGCAGAAATAACATTTCGCTTCTATTAGAAGACTTCAAAATAGGACACAAGTCATTGATTCCCTTCTATTTTAGCTACATTTTGGATCATAGAACAAAGGCATTAAAAAAAAAAAAAAAAAAGGAACCTTTGGAAAAACAAAGAGGAAAGCCAACAGCAAGAAGCAAGTATATCTCCCATCAGTGGGAAAAGGGCTGGGGAGGTTTGTTAGGGAACATGGAAGCCACTACCCCCTTCTCCACTGGCCCTCTGGTGTGTGCCAGCCTTAGTGCTGGGCAGGAGGGCACTGCAGCCTGTGGAGAGGCAGACAGTGCTTCTGGCTCCAACTTGCTCCTTAGGCCAAAGTCCAGGCAGAAGTTGGCCTTATGGGGTTCCTGTCATCCTGCCAACCCATGGCACTCCAGGGACACTGCTAGGGGAATGCTGGCCAAATCCTGCATGAGAAGTCACCTCCTTCACATTCTCTTCCATGTCTGGGGTTAGACTGAAGGAAACCCCTTCTGTCAGATTTTATGGTGTTTGTGCACTAGCCCAGGAGAAGGAATGCCTTAGTGCTGGGCAGGAGGCACTGCAGCCTGTGGAGAGGCAGACAGTGCTTCTGGCTCCAACTTGCTCCTTAGGCCAAAGTCCAGGCAGAAGTTGGCCTTATGGGGTTCCTGTCATCCTGCCAACCCATGGCACTCCAGGGACACTGCTAGGGGAATGCTGGCCAAATCCTGCATGAGAAGTCACCTCCTTCACATTCTCTTCCATGTCTGGGGTTAGACTGAAGGAAACCCCTTCTGTCAGATTTTATGGTGTTTGTGCACTAGCCCAGGAGAAGGAAGGGAAAGAAGAGAAAGCAAATGGTTTAACCTCACAAAATAGAAAGGAAAGAATTCTTCAAAGTAGTTGATCTTGGAATGAAGCCCAACATCCCCAAATCTCAGCTCGGTTTGCTCTTTTTCCATTCACTGCTGGTTTTTAGAAATTTAAATAATTATGACCCCATCTACAGTAGGCCATCATATCACTGCTTTCTCAAAGAGAGTGGTCCAAAGTCACTGTTGCACAAATACAGAATAACCTATGCACCATCTGACAACAGTCAATATGCAAAGCATATTCAGAGTATATGAGGCATCATAGCACAGACATTTAAAATGCAGATATTTTTCAAAAATAGGCCTTCGTTTGCCATACTTATGGCCATAAGTAGGACATATTACTCCAAAACAAGATGTGTAGGTAGATGCTGAAATATTTACCTATTATTCCCTATACAGAATATAGATTTAAAAAACCAGCATGATCATCTCACACACACACACATAGTGTCTCTGCTGTAAAAATAAAGACAGTGCATTTCCAGGGAATGAGTATATGCATTTCATTGCACTGTTTAAAAAGAAAAGTAGAAATCATAATCTTACATAATTCTTTCAAATGGATCAACTGAGACAATTTCTCAATGCTTCCTTAAATTTTTACACCACACTGAACTCCAACAGGTTTTTTGTTTTAAGGTAAACCAGGTTTTTGGTTCTTCCCTGTGGAGAAGTTACTTTCAAGTCAGTGAAAGTTCTTGGCCCATGATTAAAAGTCTTGCCAATTAGTACTCAACAACTTCAATTCATTTTTTTCTGGTTCAAGATGAGTAGGAGCCTAATAAGGCTGTGATAAAAGGGCAAAAGGCACTGAGAGCCAAAAGCGGATTAATGAGCTCCTCCATTTATTTGTCTTCCTAACAGCTGAACTGTTACAACTATTGACACTCTTCAAAAGGTTCCGCTCTGAACCCTGTCCAGGCGCTGCAGGCTCCGATGGACATCTTCAAATCCAGAGAATGGAGGGGCAAGGGCTTCCCCTGTGTGGTGCCAAAACCAACAAAGCCCCATGGATCAGGTAATGAAACTTCAGCTTTTCCCCCTTTGAGATTTATTTACTGGCAGCTGACAAGGGGCAAATTCAGCTCGAATTGTGCAGTCAAGGCCCTGTCAAGCTTTTAGAGGCACCCTTGTCTTGAAGCACCTTCATGACTGGCATTTCACTCAAAAGCCCTCGGCACTGGTCCTTAACAGCTTATGACATCACAAAGGACACTCCAGACAGATGCCTACATGGCATCCTGCAGCATTTTAAAAGAGAATTAGTGGTTTTAATTATGGTCGTAGTATGAAAGGGAACCATGCAAGCTCCACAGGAGACCTTTGATCAGACCCTTTCGCTAGTACAATGCCACGGAACTGTGACTATTCCTGGTAAGGGGCCTTTTCTTGCTGAATGACTCACCAGTGATCTTTGAATGCAGACAAGCTTCTAGCCCTCCCTCTTCATTAGTGAGCATTTCTATACAGGGGCCTATATAGTGCTTGGAGTTTAGGAGCTATACAATTGGGGGGAAAAGAATCCCTACAGATTCAGGCCTCTACTTAGGAAGTGCTGAAGGACTCTGAGTGACTTTATTCATTAAAACAGGTTGCTATTAATTAACTGTCATAATAAAATAAAGAACTATTATTTGCATTTCTTACTATGTTCTCTTTAGTAATATGTATAAAAGATGCTTGCAACAGAAATGAATTTATTGAACCACTTCCCCACACCCCTGAACCCCCACTGCCCCCCTTTTTTGCAGCAT
>SJXQ01000446.1:14170-76395 GCA_006408695.1 Aepyceros melampus | reverse complement strand
GTCCAGATTTATGAGCCCAAATAGAAGTAAAACATGAATATAAAATTAATTAAGGAAAGACAAAATCCTTTTTACTTGCCAGTTTAACCAACCGGAAAAAAAAAAAGCAAACAACAATTAGCTTACTTTTTTAGTGATTTCAGAGAATGATCAAACACAATAAAACCTTAACTTTTTTCCAAAATATCATCTGGTTGGTATTTAGTTTGAAGTGTGAGATTATGTAACAACTACAGCTACTCAAAAAAAAAAAAGAAAAGAAAACCAATGCCCCCCTATCCCCCGCACCCCAAACAGTACTCTAGCTTAAAGTGTTAACAAGATTCATTAAAAAAATAATAATAATAATTTCATTTCTGGGAGCCAGAGAATGTCTTTGGTCTGGTATTAATATTTTAAGAATTTAATTTTAATACCAATCCCAATAAGCAGGGCCCTTAAGATTCATGGTCGATATTTTAAGTATATGAAAATAGTTCATTCTCTTCTAGAATTTAATCAAGCAAGTCATTTGATGAAAGGTTGTGGAAGTAGGAAGATTTTTCAAAATATTCTCACTGAAATGCTAATTCAGTAACACAGGCTAAATATAATTTGTGGAAATAGCACATCTCAGTTTCTAACTCTGCCATAAAACAGTACCGTGACACCAAAATGTTACTTATATCTGGGAGATGGCCTAGTCTTCCATTTTTAAATGCCATTTCTTTTCTTGGGAGGAAAAACTTCTGGACTTGGGAATTTTGGAAGCTGAAAGCCAAGCCAGTTTTTCACAGTTTGCTGTCTCAGCCATTTTTCATATTTCTCAGACTTCGTAGTTCCTTTCTTAGGTGCTTTAGAGCAACTGAAATATCGGCCAGCTGGGGATCATTCTGGGCCTTGCGAGTGTAGAGACGGAAGTGTCTGATGGTTTCAGATAACAAGACTTCAGGGTCTGCACTTCTTTCCTGAAGGCGCAGCATCCGTTCACAGGAGATGGCGTAGTTCTTGTGCCAATTCACCGGGTGTTCCTTTCGTAAATAGACAATCTCTTTATAAAGCTGGAAGACAGCAAAAACATTGGCATTCCATTGTTATCCCCTGACTTTTTAAAAAAGGCTAGAAAACACAGAGGAATTAATAACACAAGGGGAAAAAAAATGCAAGCAGCCTGTAGTAAAAATCTAATCGTTGCTAGGCCATGCAGAAAATACAAGGATGATACTGTAATTATTACAGTAGCAGGAGGCAAATGCACTTCATATAAAACTGTTTCTGGGGTTTTTTGGATGTTGTGGAGGGAACTTTAGACACACTGTGTCAGGACAGAATGCCCTTCCTCCAAAAAGATGTTCTGGGAAAGGGATTTGGTTCTAATTCATGGAAAGCTATTTATGCAACAGGCAGAAAGGTTGAAACTCTAAATTTAGCTATTAAAGAAAAAAAAAAGTAACTTTCTTTAGAAAACTGCATGGAAAAAAACTTGAAGAAATATCAATTTTGTCCCTCATTTTTACATAAAATTCTCTCTACATTATAAACAATATTAACAATAGCAGCAACAGAAAACCTCTAACAAATCCAGCATCCAACACGCTGCGCATAATATAATTTAAGAGACATCTTTAAAGTGAGATATTGAAAATCTCCACACTGTCTTAAAATAACAGTTTTCATAGTTAAAACTCTGTCCCCAGAATTCAGAATTTTGTTTTTCAATATCAGAGATAGTATTGATTGGATAGAATTAGAATCTTTAACATTGAGTTTTCTAGAGGAAAAAGATAAAAATTTAACAAATAGACCAAAAAAGTAGATGTAAATCTACAAAACAATATTATGCTTGCTTATTGGGGACTTTCACAACCTTCTCGGGGATTATCAAATCGAAGTCAAATCCACAGGCACTTGAGTAGCAGCCATGAGAGCACAGGACAAGCAATGATGCTTTCTCTAGCAACAAGGGCTTTTTGAATTAGAACTATACTCATTACATCATTCAGTTGAAAGGGACCCAATTATATTATCTATTTCCCCAACTCCTACTCTAGAGGAGACAAATGCATACCCAATCTTTTTCAAAACAACATCCCCATGAAAAGTTCCCCAATCTGTATATTTTATGTCATTTTGATATTTAATAACCCTTAGTCCTAAAGCTGCCTTTTAAAGCTATTTCCTGCTTGCCTTCACTCCATAAAATAGGAAAGAGTCACCTCGTACTTTTCATAGGCTTCAAACCTATTAAGTCAGCATTTTATTTTCTTGGTAAAATGTTCACAGCTTCTCTACTTTTTCTCATAGTCCTTTTTATTTTCCCTATCTGCTGCTGCTGCTCCTCTTCTTGAGCCTCCTTCCAATGAGGGACATGTGTAAAATGCATGGCAGGCTGCCCTGCATAAAGTCAGTGCTCAAGAACTGCTCAGGTTCTTTTCTTAGCTGTTTTCAAAATCCTGATTAGATTTTGGAGTGCAAGATGGATGCCAGCAACTCAGTAAGCACTTTCCAATGGCTCAAGAGAATAAGAGGCTCATTCATGACCTCTCTGCTATGTCTTTGGACATCAGAACAGCCACACTACCCTTTTCTAAAACACTCTGATCCTGATGTCTTATCAGCTCATTCTGGAAGGCCCATTAGTCACATGTGCTGTATCTTAAGAAGCTGTATCTTATCATTTTTCATCATGTGGGAATTGTATTTCCTCCTCTAAGCGTGATCTTTGTGACATTAAGTTTAGTGGAACATAGTCTAGTTTGGGGGAACATCTTCAGTGTATCAACTATATTCCTAAAGATAACAGATCATTCTTGCTTTCTCAGTACACCTGAACTTAATGTTCTGGATAACTATTGAGCAGGACAATGTAAATAATAACAAAAATATCTTCTCTACCTAATCAGAATGTTCTCGAAAAACCTGCACGAGGAGGTGATTTGTGTTGACCCATCAAGTATTTGAGCTCCTTTGTCTTGCAAATGATGTCACATACCTGGAGACATACGTGAAGGAGAAACCTACAGACTATGTTATAGACTTGTGTTCCTGAACAGAGTAATGCCTACAGGCCCAAAGGGACAATAAATCCATGCATTGGCTTTAGTCGTGGCCTAACAACTGACCATGGAACCGATCACTGATGAGAACATAAAATATTACTAAGTCTCGGATTCCTCCCAACTAAATACAACTTGTTTTCCACAGAATCACAGGGTATTAGAGATGAAATGGATCTGATGTGGCCAGGATGTGAGAGATAATCTATAAAGTTTATAATCCACTTTTTTTTTTTAAGAATAAATAGAAAGGTTAATTGGCCCACAGTTAACAAAGAATGGTGGAGCAGGCTTGAATGGGGACTCCCTGACTGCCAGTCAGAACTCCAGAACACTGCTTCCTGTATCTAGCCCCTGGCTGTCCTTGATGGGCATCTTGGAGGTGTCCATCTCGGGGTGACCATCCCTGTGGTCTCCTGCACCACATGTGTCTGGCTGGCTTCCTCTGATCTTTCAAAATGACACTGCAGTGACACCTCCTCTGGCAGCTTTCCCTCCTTCCGTGCCACCGCTCCCCAGGAGGCTGTGCTCATATGCCTCTCTCTGTCCTGGCACCTCTGCACACCTCTTGTATCTCTCACTACTAGCAGAGGACTTTATCTTCTATCTCCCTCTCTGGCGTGTGCCCATTTGACAGCAGGGCCAATGCCTGATCATCTCCATCACAGTATTTGGTACAGACTGGTGCTCCATAAATGCTCTGTGAGTAAATGAATACATGAGTAAACCATGGACCAATAAGCACACAATTGAGGAGTAAAATCTGTCACACTAATTGGACACCATGCTATCTTGACTCAGTCCCAAACAAATGCCCTGGCTGAATAGATCCACAGCAGCCCAGAGACAGCACAAATAACCTCTTGCTTAGACATACAGCTCCTGGGCTCTGTTCTCACTGGCTTTTGCCAGGATGTCTGTTTCCTATATACTGCAGGCTCCAAGACTATCTCAGAAGGTGGGGAAGAGTCCAGTGCTATAAATCACAGAAAAGCATGGCCTTGTTAACACAGTGCTACAGCAAAGCAAGCCTCTGGTCTGCACCCTCATTCCCATCACAGAGGACCAGCTAAGCAAGAGCCTTAGCATGGCTGGATGTGAAGGCTGTCTGGCTTCCTGGGGTTATTCTCCACGACCCCTTATCTCTCTCATGAAATCTCAACCAGCCATGGTCTAATCGTTTCAAGTGTTGCCAGGGTCATGACTTTTGTATAGAGGGTGATCCATCAGAACTGCTTTTTAAGAAAATAAAGCCATCGTATTAGTTTCCTATCACTGTTGTAACAAATCACCACAAATGTAGTGGTTAAAACATAGCAGTTAAAACAATATAAATGTATTATCATATATTTCTAGAGGATCTAGAATCTGTTTTTTGTTTTTTTTTTTGCCTTTTCTAGCTTTCAGAGGCTGCCTGCACTTCCTAACTTGTGGCCCCTTCCTCCATCTTTCAGGCCAGCTACCTGGCAATCTTCAAATTTCTTTCTGTCCTCTGCTTGCAATGCCATGTCTCCTTCTGACTCTGACCTTCCTGCCTCCTTCTTCTAGGGACCCTTGTGATTATATTAGGCCCACCTGGATAATCTAGGATAATATCCCCACCTCAGGATCCTTAATCACATCTGCAACGTGCCCTTTGCCATGTAAGGCCACACAGTCACAAGTTCTGGAGATGAGGACATGGACATCTTACATTATTTTGTCAACATGGTCATTTACTTTAAATATTATTTGAGAGACACATGACTCTTTTTCCATTTGTATTGTTTTATAATGCCAAATAAAGCTGGAAACAAAAAAGTAAAAACTGTGATATACTCTCTTTACATCCCAAACAGTCACCACTACCCTCCCACCAAACGTATTTATATATGTAAAAGTGCAACATACGTTATAGGCGTGAGTGTAGAGTTGAGCTTTCACATTTGAAGGCAAACTTGCACTTTCTGCCAGGTTAAAGATGAAGAATGGTGTTTTCATCCTGGGAGTGGGAGGGTATTCGCGTCAATTTCACATTCAAAACTAAACAGGCCAGACTTTTCCATTGATGAGGATCATATAGAACCCTTTATTGCATTCTTTTCACTTCTTTCATATTCACAGAAGTTTACTCTGAACCAACAGTAACCCTGCCCCCACCCCAAGACACTGCATTCTGTTCATCATCACTCTTGTGTATCACCTTCCCTCCAGATGTACATCTTCACTGTGCAAGAGCAGCTGGGAGGGGAGACTGGCTGAGTCTGTCAGCACATCACTGAAGGTGCCCATCACGACGGCTCATGCCGTGTGTGACCAGCTCTTCAAAGGTGGCTGGACTCTTTGACCACATGAACTCATCCAAATTGTATTCAGCACTCCAATTAAATCAATACCTGCCCGAATAATGACCTGCTTTCTTCCTTTATGTGATTTCTCCCCCAGCTTTCCCACACTGTCACACTGAAGAATCGTGCAAACATTTGGTATATCTTTGATTAGTCCCTCAAAGCAAGTATTTGTTCTTATTACAAATTTTCTGACATTTCCAAAACACTACTACAAAGACTATCTTTTTTGTAATTGTTATTTTGTCAAGAACCATATTTCTTGACAATTAAAAAAAAAAAAACCCTCTTTAAACGTATTACACCCTAACTCAATTCCTGGTGCACTCAGCCCCTGGCCCAGGGTGGGCATCAATCCATTTTTCTTGGAGGAAGTATTTCATACTTGGTACCCCTGTCTGCTCACTTAGGCCTTTTACATTTTAGGCCAAAGTCTGTTAGTGTTAGATATTCTGCTACTGCTAAGTCGCTTCAGTCGTGTCCGACTCTGTGTGACCCCATAGACGGCAGCCCACCAGGCTCCCCCGTCCCTGGGATTCTCCAGGCAAGAACACTGGAGTGGGTTGCCATGTCCTTCTCCAATGTTAGATATTCTGAATATTTTCAAATAATGGCAGGAACACAGAGACGAGAGCATCACTGTGAAGTGTTCATTTCACATAGGAACAGGAAGTCCAGCATCTGGCACAAGAACAGTCAAATCTCTTGGAATATGTCTGTCTACTCCATTGACAGTAGGAACTGTGGCATATTCTTATGTGTAGCCAACAAGCCTGGCACGGTGCCTGGTCTCTAGGAAGTTTTCAATAAGTGCTTAAATAACTAACTAGCACATTACACATGGGACAGGGTAGTAATTATCAATTTCTCCTCAATCAATTACACTGACTTTGGTTTAGTGGAGGCAGGAGAGCACAGGAGTGATGAATGTTCCAGTCAGAGAGATGTGAATTTTGGACCCTATTGGTAGAGCTATGTGGCCTTGGACAAGTAACTTCTCTGCTTTCAGTTTGTTCTTTTTGTAAAATGGGGTAAGATTGACTTCTTTACAGGTTGTTGTACGGATGAAATGAGATTATGCCTTAGTAACAATTAGTACAATGCCTCAAACAAAATAATTGCTCATAAATATTACTTTTATTATCACCATGCCCCTCTGCTTCCCAAATGAAAAGTGCCACAAGCTTCTTCCACTACATTAAAAATAGACTGCAAACCGAAAGTATAAATTAGTCACCTTGCTTGCCACATCTCTTCATTGGCCACAGATTCCCAGGAAGAAGGATCAAACCTGTAGTTAGAAGAAAATGGTAACATTTTCCTGCCAGCTACCTTTATTGTTATGGACATGTCATTTTTGTTTTATAATCTTACAAGGCAAATAAAATATGTTGCATCTTGAAGTACGGATAGAGACCAAAATACAAACTTATTTCCCTAGAAATCTTTGATGGTTAGGAATTTGAGGTTTTGGTAAATGTATTCTTAATCTGCATAATGAGCCCCACTGCCTCACAGGAGCACATGAAAGCTCAGCGGGAAGAGGCTGGAGGCTTCCCAAGATCTGTCAGACGGGCAATGGGGTGGGGGTGAGGCCTGGGTCCCTCTGTGGGCACAGCTGAAAGCCATAGAGCTGTGAGGAGAGGGGACTCCTGGCTTCGATAAAGTGTTGTTGGAGCTGGGATGCTGCTCAAAGAGCACTGGCTAAACCATTTACTGATTTTTTCCCACTTAATTAAAATTTCTCTTAGCATGTATCTACTTTGACAAAATGGAGGCAGTGAGTGATGCTGTGTACTTGTACTGTATCAGCTGTTGAGAGAACAGGGGATTTTCCAGCTTTTCCTCACAATGGTCACAGAGTAGTTCGATATACAACTACTTATCCAGCTCTGGCTGGAGCACAGCAGTGGGGTCTGTTTGCTCATATTGATTCAGAAATTGGTAGTATTTGTTCATATGAGTTTCAGTGTTGCTCTTGAATTATAGGCTTCCCTGATAGCTCAGTTGGTAAAGAATCTGCCTGCAATGCAGGAGACCCCGGTTTGATTCCTGAGTCAGAAAGATCCTCTGGAGAAGGGAAAGGCTACCCACTCCAGTAGTTTTGGGCTTCCCTTGTGGCTCAGCTGGTAAAGAATTTGCCTGCAATGTGGGAAACCTGGGTTTGATCCTTGGGTTGGGAAGATTCTCTGGAGAAGGGAACAGTTACCCACTTGAATTATAAGCAGTAATTATCTAATCTTTGCATAATTCATAATTTAATTTAAAAAATAGGCAATAGAGAGCCTATCTTCAGATGGTGACTCATTTTTCCATATAGGAGAGAGTCAGCTATAGGTAAAGATGCTTCCAGGAAGACTAATCAAAACAACAGAAAGAGGCTACTGGCAAACAGTTGTGAAGAAAAAGTTACTTAAATCCCAGTCTTCCTACAGAGAAGTGATCTCCATTCTTTTTATTTTTTTTCTTGTTTTGGCAACACCATGCGGCACGTGGGATCTTAGTTCTCTGAACAGGGATGGAACCTGAGCCCTTTGCTATGGAAGTGGAGAGTCTTAACCATTAGACCACCAGGGAAGTCCCTGATCTGCCATTCTTGAAGAAAAAAAAAAGTGACAAGTTTATGTGGGTGAAGACTATTAGGGACAACAGAGTGCGTTTTAAAGCTCTGCTTCAGTTCATGAATCTCTCCCACTTTTAGGGTCTAAGATACAGGATGATGGACCATGTATTACAAGAGCTGGACGTGGATGGTGGCACATATCTAACTACATGGTGCCCACTTAACCATCACTGCCTTTCCTCCACCTCTCCATTGTTCTTCAAGCCTGAGGACAAGAAATATATGTTCTCCTCTATCACAATACTCTGTGGGCAGCAAATAGCAATATTAACTACTAATAAAAAACAAAAAAAAATCAAAAAAATTAAAAGGCATTTCAAAATTTAGTAAATGTTTTAGGAAAACAAAACAGCTACACACAGATGGGGAACAACTGCCCTCCATACCTTCCATAGTCCTCAGTCCAGTTATAGATATTTCTCGTAAGTTTAATCCACTCCTCAGGGTTGAATACAATCTCTGAAGAAACTAATTTGTCACAAGAACCCCATGGCCAAAGTGAATAATTCTTTTTCCAGGTTGGGTCGCCTTCATGAATTCCTATGCAAACAAATGTTTCTTTTCTATTGAAGACAGAAAATAAGTATTATCAGCTTAAAGTTCTAAATGCCAAATACATATAACTCAGGAAGGGTCATTTTTGACTCTAAACCTCAGTTACCAATAAACTATTTGTGAACACTTTGGTTTCTTTAAATCTCTGTCAACAGATTGCTTTAAATTTATATTAGTGGGGAAAAAAGCTGTCTGGGGATTGAAAGGAAGCACACAGACATAAATAATAAAATCCACCTATTTGTGACATGGTAAGAAATCAGGTGGGGACAAACACAAGGAAAGAGTCTTGGTTCTGTCTCATGTGTAAATATACATATTATTTGCTACCTTCTAAATTTTATAGGTGGAAACATGTCTTCATATTAGTAGTACTACTAATACTAGTAGTCTTTCTGTCCTCCAATTTCCATTGCATTTTACTTTTAATCTCTTTTAGCATTATTTTATTGAACCTACTATTTTCATTTACAAATCCTTCTGAGTAGCCCAGAAGTATCCTGAGGATAGGCTCTTTATCTCTAAATTAATTCTGAAATCTAAACATGGAAAAACTATCTGGAGACTCTGAACAGTAAATGGTAGAAAGAAGACTGAGGGAAGAAAGCAGAATTCTGCTGCTGCTGCTGCTGCTAACTTGCTTCAGTCATGTCCGACCCTGTGCGACCCCATAGACGGCAGCCCACCAGGCTCCCCCATCCCTGGGATTCTCCAGCCAAGAACACTGGAGTGGGTTGCCATTTCCTTCTCCAATGCATGAAAGTGAAAAGTGAAAAGTGAAAGTGAAGTCGCTCAGTCGTGTCCGACTCTTCCCAACCCCATGGACTGCAGCCTACCAGGCTCCTCCGCCCATGGGATTTTCCAGGCAAGAGTACTGGAGTGGGGTGCCATTGCCTTCTCCGAAAGCAGAATTCTGAGTTCCACCAAATCTGCGGTGAGTTTACTCCTTTTCATCTTCTAGGATTACCTGGCCTGAACTCAAAGGAAGCCTGAGACCCAAAATATATACCAAGTGAGAACAAAAAGATCTCAAGAGAAGCCTTCCCCTTGCTTTTTTCCCAAGTCCAAGGAGCAGGAAAAGGAACTTGTAAGAATTGGAAGAGCAGAGGAAATCCCCAGAACTTTTTCCCTTGTCTCCTTCCCTGGGCACCAGGCAACAATGAGTCAGCAGCAGAAGCAGCAGCACAGTGGCAGCTGGGCAGGTGCCTGTAACTCTGGAAGCGGACACTTCTCGCTAACCAGAGGAGCCGTGGTTCCAAGAACTGGGAGCAAATTCCCATTGCTCCTCCACTGGATGGGCTTCATATAATTTAGAAAGACAGAATGTGTGTCAATGAGCTTGAAGCTAGATCAGGACAAACTGTATAATTTACAGAAAGAGGAAAAAATATTGAAAATATAGAGTCTTAGGTACCTGTGGAACAATATCAAAAGGTCTAACACTGGAATCATCAGAATCCCAGAAGAAGAGAAAAAAGGTGGAGCGGGAAAAGTACTTAAAGAAATAACATCAGAAAACTTCCAACTTTTGTGAAAGACATAATCTTTCAGATTCATGAAACTTAGTAAATCCCAAGTAGGTTAAACTCAAAGAAATTCATGCCCAGATACATCATAATCAAATTGCTTAAAATTAAAGACAAAACATCTTGAAAGCAGTCAGAGAAAAACAACACATTTCACACAAGAGAAACAATGATTTGAATAACTGCAGATTTCTCAACAGAAGGCATGCATGGCAAAAGGATATAAAATAACATTGTTAACAGTGGTGAGAGAAAAAAAGGAACTATCCAACCCAGAATTCCATATCCAGATATATCCTTCAAAAATGAAGGTGAAATAAAGACATTTTTGGGTAAAGAAAGACTAAGAGAATTCACTGCTAACAGTCTTGCTCTGAAAGAAATGCTAAAGGACTAACTTCAGAAGGGAGAAAAATGATACAAGATGGAAAGCTGGAACACCAGGATTGAAGGAAGAGCAACAGATCTGGTAAATATCTGAACAAATATCTAAGGCTACTTTTTCTCTTAAATTAAAAAACATATGTTGAAAACAAAAATTATCATATGTCTAATATAATATGTTTGACAACAATCAAAAGTGGAGTAAAGGAACTAACATGCCACTAAGATTTCTACACACTTGAGCACGGCCGAGAGCTACGTCACCGGGAGAAGCCACCTCGCCCCCGAGGCCAGGAGCGGCAGCTGAGACGAGCCACCCACGCCCGAGTCCAGGGCCGGCGGCCTGGAGGAGCAGCCCGAGGAGTGGTGGCTGGGCAGGCACAGGAGGGCCTAGAGGAGCTATCCTACGTTGAAGGTCAGGAACTATATATATATATATATATATATTAGAATTCCACTACCCACATAAGGTATAATTTCATTGTATAACTAAGTATGGATATGATCATAAAGGTACACAAAGAGGGAATAAATTCTTCCCAGAGGTGGAGGCAATGAAGTCTTCAAAGTTGATGTGGCCTATGAAGAAAAGATCTCAAGAGCCTGCAAAAAAGAAAGCCAATTAAAAGTATAGGGAAGGAAAAACGTTTTCTTTATCTTCTTAGGGTCTGGGACTGGACCTGAAAATTACACTGACAGAAATAGATTTCCAGGATAAAGGCATACAAATATATTTAATATGTGCTTTACATCAGGGGTCCTCAATGACCAGGATCTAATGTTGGGTGATCTGAGGTGAAGCTGATGTAATAATAACAGAAATAAACTGCATAATAAATGTAATATGCTGAGTCATCCCAAAACCATCACCCTACCCCTGTCCATGGAAAAACTGCCAAAAAGGTTGGGGACTGCTGCTTTATATGACACAGAAGCCTTCATAAGGAAATGAAAACCCAAAGAAACAGTTAAACCTGAACATATTTATACTAAATTTGATGAAGGGTTGAAATTCATGGGAAAATGTAATAGGATACAAGCATATAAGGTAAGGGTTGTAAACTGAGGGAAATTTAGAAAGGCTTGCCTCTTCAGATTCCCATCTTCAGAGATAAGAATGCTTCTTTTCTCCAGGAATAGAGAGGATACATTTCACATAAGGGTTTTATGATCTGCTTCAGGGAGTAAGGGAGAAGTCAGAGAACCTCCGTACCTCCCATTTCTCCAATTCCACCAGCCCAAAATATTCCATATGTCAAGGTGCCATATTTTGAGGTAGCAGGTTCTGAACTCCATCATGGGCAAAGTGAACAGTCTATTATTAGGCAAACATACAAAGCACCCAACGCATAATGAGTTTAGGTAATATGAGTAGAATGGGATTGGTAGTGAATAAAACAGTTGAGGAAAGTTGTAAGAGATAAGGCTGAAAAGCCAGGTGGAGTTAACTGTTATTGTCCTTAAATGCCATGCTTGAGAAGTGCAGTCTCTGCCCTGCAGGTGATGACCATCAGTAAGGGTTCCATTTACAGTGTAGTGATAGCATCATATTTGTATTTCTGAAAGGTTATCCTTACCTGCCACCTCATATTTCTGGCCTGGCAGAAGCTGCTTCCCACAAGTAAGGAATGAAACCATGAGAAAAGAGTATCTTTTGGGAACAGTAAAAATACGAATATCTGAGTATTCATTTCAATGGCCAAAAAGGATGCAGGTGAGCGCAGAACCATTTAGATATTTTCACCATACTTCCTAGGGCAGGGATAGTGATGACACTGGCGTTTGAATACTTCTGTGAAAGGAAGAGCCCTTCCTGGGCAGAGGTGTGCATGCCCACTTAGTTGCGTCCAGCTCTGTGTGGCCCTATGGACTGTAGCCTGCCAGGCTCCTCTGTCCATGAGACTCTCTTTTCATGGGGGCAGTAGGAATCAACTGCTACAGACAGAGAGCTTCCCTTGTGGCTCAGTTTGTAAGGAATCCACCTGCAATGTGGGAGACCTGGGTTCGATCCCTGGATTGGGAAGATCCCCTGGAGAAGGGAAAGGCTACCCACTCCAGTATGCTGGCCTGGAGAATTCCATGGACTGTATAGGCCATGGAATCACAAAGAGTTGGACATGAATGAGCAACTTTCAAAAACAAACAAACAAACAAATAAACAAAAACAGACAGAAGCCTAGAATCATAGACTGGCATAGCTAGATGGAGAGCTAGTGGTTATTCAGCTTAGAATTAGACAAACTATGGACTGCAGGCCAAATCTTGCCTTTATTTTTATGACCTTTGGATTTAGGATCATTTTCATTTTAAACAGGTTATAAAGGGGGAAAGGAGGGAAAAAGAAAAAGAAAAAATATGATTAAGTATATGGCCTGTAAAGCCTAATATATTTTCTATCTGGTCCTTTACAGAAAAGTTTGTCATAGGCTAATTTAACCTCTTTGTGTTATAGAGGAAAAAACTGATGCCATTTGCTCATCATATACATACACACACATATGTGAAATGGCCTTCTCTGAAAGATCAATTTATGCCACAGACTAATTTTATTTTCAAAATATTTAAGTTCACCTTTTTTTCTTTTGAGGGAATTGGAAAGGGCCAAATTGAATGTTGATGAAATCAGGCATGTTCTATGGTATATGGCATACATTTGTCACATTTTTAATATACCCTTTAGCATATCCCTTTCCTATTCTTTGGTGTTGGTGTTGGTTTAGTTGCTAAGTCATGTCCAATTCTTGCGATCCCGTGGACTGCTCCTGCCAGGCTCCTCTGTCCGTGGGATTCTCCAGGCAAGAATACTTAAGTGGGTTGCCATTTCCTTCTCAAGGAAATCTTCCCGACTCTGGAGTCAAACCCAGGTCTCCTGCATTGTAGGCAGATTCTTTACCAATTGAGCTACAAGGGAAGCCCTTGGTAGCACTGCGTTAAAATACCCTAGGGGAATTATTGATCTTCTGTATAGTTTGGCTGAAGTTGATCCTATACAAGTCCCAAGTACTGGAATATCTTACTGGTCTAAGCCAATCAGGACATCTCATGCCTGTGGTCATGAGATATTGGAACAAGGATGGACACATGATAAAGCTCAGAGTACTGATTATCAGGCTGAGTACTTTATGGTAACAATTTGAGAAAGAAGAATGATCATTTTCTGCTATATTTGAATATGGAAGAAAAAACCCTAGAAATATGGACAGCCACCTTAACACAATCAGGACATGAGAATGAAGTCAACATTAAGGAGAGGGGGTTTGAGAAATTGAGAGACAGAGACTGATTATATTGTTTGGAATCCCTGGATCAGTATATACCTGAAACATGTATTGTTACATTTTTGTTTAGGTGAATCAGTAAATTTCTTTTTTATTAAGTTGATTGGCAATCTAAAACTCGTGTACAAAATCTAGCTTACTGCTTATTTTTGTACTGTTTATGTGTTCAGAATGGTTTTATCCATTTTTAAATGATTGAAAGAAAAGAATATTTTTTTTGATGCCTGCCAATTGTGTGAAATTCAAATGTCAGTGTTCATAAAGGAAGTGCTATTAGAATGCAACCATGCTTATTCATTGGTAATCATCTATGTCTGCTTTGTGCTTAATGGCAGAGATGAGTAGTTGTAGCAGATAGCATGGCCTACAAAGCCTGAAATATTTACAATTTGGCCCTTTACAGAAATCCTTTGCTGACCTCTTGTCTAACTAAAATGGTGATGCCCAAGAGTCCCTTTTCACTTAAACTTCCTATTTGTCTCCTAGGGAAATACTAATGGGCTCATTGAAATTTATAGTTCTATCTAAGATGAAGAATTGAAGTAAAGGATGGAAGAGAAGGGTAGGGGATCATTTCTATTCAGTGGTCAAGGAATTAATTCACTATCCTGTAAGAGAAATTGTCAATAAGAAGAAGGAGCTTTGAATAAGTTGTTATGTATCATTAGGTGAATGCTTTCAAGGCTTAAGCCTTGAAGAAGCTGTTTTACATTCTCAGCTGTTAGAGGGAGACACACTGAAACCATAATCACAGAAAACTAGCCAATCTGATCACATGGACCACAGCCTTGTCTAACTCACTGAAACTAAGCCATGCCCGTGGGGCCACCCAAGATGTACAGGTCATGGTGGAGAGATCTGACAGAATGTGGTCCACTGGAGAAGGGAATGGCAAATCACTTCAGTATTCTTGCCTTGAGAACCCCATGAACAGTATGAAAAGGCAAAATGATAAGATACCAAAAGGGAAACTCCCCAGGTCATTAGGTGCCCAATATGCTACTGGTGATCAGTGGAGAAATAACTCCAGAAAGAATGAAGGGATGGAGCCAAAGAAAAAACAATACCCAGCTGTGGACGTGACTGGTGATAGAAGCAAGGTCCAATGCTGTAAAGAGCAATATTGCATAGGAACCTGGAATGTCAGGTCCATGAATCAAGGCAAATTGGAAGTGGTCAAACAGGAGATGGCAAGAGTGAATGATGACATTCTAGGAATCAGCAAACTAAAATGGCTGTAATGGGTGAATTTAACTCAGATGACCATTACGTCTACTACTGTGGGCAGGAATCCCTCAGAAAAAATGGAGTAGCCATCATGGTCAACAAAAGAGTCCGAAATGCAGTACTTGGATGCAATCTCAAAAATGACAGAATGATCTCTGTTCGTTTTCAAGGCAAACCATTTCAATATCACAGTAATCCAAGCGTATGCCCCAACCAGTAACACTGAAGATGCTGAACAGTTCTGTGAAGACCTACAAGACCTTTTAGGACTAACAACCAAAAAAGATGTCCTTTTCATTATAGGAGACTGGAATGAAAAAGTAGGAAGTCAAGAAACACCTGGGATAACAGGCAAATTTGGCCTTGAAGTATGGAATGAAGTAGGGCAAAGGCTAATAGAGTTTTGCCAAGAGAACGCACTGGTCATAGCAAACATCCTCTTCCAACAACACAAGAGAAGACTCTACACATGGACATCACCAGATGGTCAACACCAAAATCAGATTGATCATATTCTTTGCAGCCAAAGATGGAGAAGCTGTATACAGTCAGCAAAAACAAGACCAGGAGCTGACTGTGGCTCAGATCATAAACTCCTTATTGCCAAATTCAGACATAAATTGAAGAAAGTAAGGAAAACCACTAGACCATTCAGGTATAACCTGAATCAAATCCCTTTATGACTATACAGTGGAAATGAGAAATAGATTTAAGGAACTAGATCTGATAGACAGAGTGCCTGATAAACTATGGATGGAGATTCGTGACATTGTACAGAAGACAGGGATCAAGAACATCCCCATGGAAAAGAAATGCAAAAAAGCAAAATGGCTGTCTGAGGAGGCCTTACAAAGAGCTGTGAAAAGAAGAAAAGTGAAAGGCAAAGGAGAAAAGGAAAGATATAAGCATCTGAATGCAGAGTTCCAAACAATAACAAAGAGAGATAAGAAAGCCTTCCTCAGTGGTCAATGCAAAAAAATAGAGGAAAACAACAGAATGGGAAAGACTAGAGATCTCTATAAGAAAATTAAGATTGCAAGGGAAAATTTCATGCAAATATGGGCTCGATAAAGATAAAAATGGTATAGACCTAACAGAAGCAGAAGATATTAAGAAGAGATGGAAAGAATACACAGAAGAATTGTGCAAAAAAGATCTTCACTACCCAAATAATCACAGTGATGTGATCATTCACGTAGAGCCAGATATCCTGGAAGATGAAGTCAAGTGGGCCTTAGGAAGCATCACTACAAACAAAGTTAGTGGAGGTGATGAAATTCCAGTTGAGAAAGATGATGCTGTGAAAGTGCTGCACTCAATATGCCAGCAAATTTGGAAAACTCAGCAGTGGCCACAGGACTGGAAAAGGTCAGTTTTCATTCCAATCCCAAAGGAAGACAATGGCAAAGAATGCTCAAACTCCCACACAATTGCACTCATCTCACACACTAGTAAAGTAATGATTAAAATTCTCCAAGCCAGGCTTCAGCAACACATGAACCATGAACTTCCAGATGTTCAAGCTGGTTTTAGAAAAGGCAGAGGAACCAGAGATCAAATTGCCAACATCTGCTGGATCATGGAAAAAGCAAGAGAGTTCCAGAAAATCATCTCTTTCTGCTTTATTGACTATGCCAAAGCCTTTGATTGTGTGGATCACAATAAACTGTGGAAAATTCTGAAAGAAAGGGGAATACCAGACCACCCTAATCTGCCTCTTGAGAAACCTGTATGCAGGTCAGGAAGCAACAGTTAGAACTGGACATGGAACAACAGACTGGTTCCAAATAGGAAAAGGAGTACATCAAGGCTGTATACTGTCACCCTGCTTATTTAACTTATATGCAGAGTACATCATGAGAAACCCTGGGCCGTATGAAGCACAAGCTGGAATTGAGATTGCTGGGAGAAATATCAATAACTTCAGATATGCTGATGACACCATCCTTATGGCAGAAAGTGAAGAGGAACTAAAAAGCCTCTTGATGAAAGTGAAAGCGGAGAGTGAAAAAGTTGGCTTAAAGCTCAACATTCAGAAAATGAAGATCATGGATCTGGTCCCATCACTTCATGGGAAATAGATGGGGAAACAGTGGAAACAGTGTTAGACTTTATTTTTTTGGGCTCCAAAATCACTGCAGATGGTGACTGCAGCCATGAAATTAAAAGATGCTTACTCCTTGGAAGGAAAGTTATGACCAACCTAGATAGCATACTAAAAAGCAGAGACATTACTTTGCCAAGAAAGGTCCGTCTAGTCAAGGCTTAGCTTTTCCCAGTGGTCATGTATGGATGTGAGAGTTGGACTGTGAAGAAAGCTGAGCGCCAACAATTGTTGCTTATGAACTGTGGTGCTGGAGAAGACTCTTGAGAGTCCCTTGGACTGCAAGGAGGTCCAACCAGTCCATCCTAAAGGAGACCAGTCCTGGGTGTTCATTGGAAGGACTGATGCTAAACCTGAAACTCCAATACTTTGGCCACGTCATGCAAAGAGTTGACTCATTAGCAAAAACCCTGATGCCGAGAGAGATTGGGGGCTGGAGGCAAAGGGGATGACAGAGGATGAGATGTCAGATGGCATCATTGACTTGATGGACATGAATCTGGGTAAATTCCAGGAGTTGGTGATGGACAGGGAGGCCTGGTGTGCTGCAGTCATGGTGTGCATGCAGTTGCAAAGAGTTGGACATGACTGAGCAACTGAAGTGGACTGTAGATGGAGGAGTGAAAAGGTGACTTGTTTTCATTCTCTGCTGGGAAAGATTGAAGGCAGGAACAGAGGGGATGACAGAGGATCAGATCATTGGATGGCATCACTGACTCAGTAGATATGAGTTTGAGCATGCTCTGGTATTTGGACAGGGAAGCCTGGCATATTGTGGTCCATAGGGTCTCAAAGAGTCTGACATGACTGAGTGACTGAACTGAACTGAACTGATTCATTCTCTACAGTATTAGCTATTGTGCTTCGGTTTTATTTTCATATTATGTTTGATTCATCCTCAATACAATCATATGAGCTAAGTCATATTATTATTTTCATTTTTATGATGAGAAAGCTGAGACTTTGACTCCCTAGTTCGTAAGTACTAGAGCTGAGGTTTCTGCACAAATTAATTGGGCTCTCAAATCTATGTTCTTTCTTCTGTAACATGGGGGTGGAAGCATCTGAATGAACAAGCCAAGCAAAAGAATTCTAAAAGTATGATAACTGCTTGAAACTGAGTTAGACTGTTTTACTTGGAAGCCTCATTGAACAAGAATTATAAACTGATGGAATAGAAAGTAGCACTTTTGAGAATGAAAGGGGACACTATAAAGAATTTGCTGGGTCTACAGAATTAATCTGAGACTGTGTTGGGCTAACTAGGATGTATTGTTATCTTAATTAGTAGTTACAAAGGCCATATGATTATGGGAGGAGTCATGAAAATGAGGCATTGACAAATAATCAGATTATACCAAGGGCAGTGGAGAGCATTGGAGTGGCAGATGCACTGGGATGGAACAGATAAATGCACGCTAGCAGCTGCTCAGGACAATCACAGTGCTGTTCTCTAAGAAGGCCTCACTAAGTGCTAAGGGAAGGACTCAGGGATGGAATGTTGGCAATTTTTATTGATCTCAGAGTCACAAATGACTGTCATTGTAACTCAAACCCTTCCTTGTTAGAGACCTCCAAGCTGGGGAAACATGGCTTTAAGTTGACACCAAGAATACTCCTTTCCCTCCATGTTCAAGAATGATGATGAAGAGACCAGTGCAGGTTTCCAGCTCTGAGATAGCTTGCAGGAAGCTCCTGGGAAGATTCCTCTGAGACATATCTGGTAGTGATTGTCTGAAGGAATAGCTGACCAACGATAGCCATTCTCGGCTTGCCATTCTTCTAGTCCCAGACCTACTTGCCAGTCTCTTCCAGCCCTGTGCCTTTAAATTGAATTATAGGCTCCCTACATTCTCACATGGTTTTTCAGGGCAAACAAAAACTCTTTTTATTTAGTCTTTTCTCCTTTCTTATACTTCTTTCCTCTTTGGATAGTATCAATTTTCTCTCATTCTTTAGCCTCTGTCCTCATTCTTGTCCTACTGTCTGGTCCTCATACAGTTGGTTTACAAGGGATGCCATGCTGAAGATGCTGAAGATGAGGGAGTGAGCTTTTCTATTTTTTTCTGATCATGCATTCATAACCAAATAAGGTAGCAACAGAAATAAAGTCATTCCCTTCACCTGTGTGTTCCCTTGCCTCCAAGATATTTTTTAATTCATAAACATTTCTTGTGCTATCAAAACCCATAATAAGTTGTAGAACTTGATAGCTGCACATTTATTGGCAAATATCACTTTGAAAGGATGTGTCCCTAGAGGATCAGTCTTGACAGTGTTTGTAACAAACTTGCATTGAAACTCTGGTACAAACATCAGTTGATGAAAGCAAAGCTCTGTTCATGGATTGTGCTGATTCTGCACACCTGTTCACCCTCTGTGCCCAACCATCATTTGCTTATTCATAGCAAGTCCCACTAGCCTGCACATTGCTTCCCTGATGGATTTGAGATAGCATCTTATATATGCCAACATCTTATATAATACTCAGATTTGATACACTTTTACCCCTAGACTCCACAGCCTGAATTTTAAATGTGACAATGCTATTATGTTACAATTTCTCTCAAAAAACCACATACCTCTGGGTAGACAAGGCAGGCAATCTGGTACCAAAGGTATTTAGGAGTTTCTTTCAAAAACATTATCAGGAGATATAGCAGGAAAAAAGGAAAGAGCCAGACCTGATAGGGATAGAAAGGCAATCCTCTAGGCAAACAGAATTGCTTGGTCTTTACCACTGAACAGCATTTTTTAGAGAATACACTGGAAAACAGCCAGAGCAGACACACAGAATTTCTTCATAGGCAACATAAAGGATAGCTGAGAGAAAACCATGATTCTGCAACTAGCATACTACTTAAGATGGAAAGGAATAAAATGGTAGTGAACTTTATAAAACTCATGTTGCGTTGGCTTTCTTTTTCAAAGGAACCACAGAGATTCCTCTTTCAGAAGCACTTCCTTTCCCTTGACTTTAGATGCCTTAGTTATGTGCACTAAGGGAATCGTGTCATTAATCATATCTCTGCTGCTGCTGCTGCTGCTAAGTCGAGTCAGTCGTGTCCGACTCTGTGCGACCCCATAGGCAGAAGCCCACCAGGCTCCTCTGCCCCTGGGTTTCTCCAGGCAAGAACACTGGAGTGGGTTGCTATTTCCTTCTCCAATGCATGAAAGTGAAAAATGAAAGTGAAGTTGTTCAGTCCTGTCCGACTCTTAGCAACTCCATGGACTACAGCCCACCAGGCTCCTCCGTCCATGGGATTTCCCAGGCAAGAGTACTGGAGTGGGGTGCCATTGCCTTCTCCAATGATATCCCTACTTCCAATCAAATTGTAGTTACTAGATTACTGCTTCCTCCTCCTGCTGCTAAGTCACTTCAGTCGTGTCCGACTCTGTGCGACCCCATAGACGGCAGCCCACCAGGCTCCCCCATCCCTGGGATTCTCCAGGCAAGAACATTGGAGTGGGTTGCCATTTCCTTCTCCAATGCATGAAAGTGAAAAGTGAAAGTGAAGCCACTCAGTCGAGCCCGACTCTTCGCAACCCCATGGACTGCAGCCCACCAGGCTCCTCCGTCCATGGGATTTTCCAGGCAAGAGTACTGGAGTGGGGTGCCATTGCCTTCTCCTTGTTTTCTTTAATTAAGTGGCATTTATGCTGCTTAGCAATTAGTTCTAAGAGCTTCAGAATGATTTGCAAGTTTTCCTGGCCTGAAGGATGGA
The DNA here is from genome assembly GCA_006408695.1 of Aepyceros melampus. Lineage (NCBI taxonomy): Eukaryota > Metazoa > Chordata > Mammalia > Artiodactyla > Bovidae > Aepyceros > Aepyceros melampus. The sequence goes on along the minus strand of SJXQ01000446.1, from coordinate 55,611 downwards.
GAAAGGATTGCAGACAGAGTGCCTTATGCTATCTCCTAGTATTTTTGTCTACATGCCAGATTAAACAAAGTTAAAGCTTTGTATTATTAATTTGAAGAAAATGGCTTTGTGATACACTACACTCAATGCCTGAAACACTTTAAGTATATTAGTGCCTATTATAAGCTATGCATATTAAAGTCTAGTTATTGAAAAAAAAATGACAAAAAATGCTTGAATTTAAATGATTTAAAGGACCCAAAAAAGAACCATCGTTACTGATTTGATAGTTCAATAGGTGATGGAATCTTCCTATCCATTAAACATCTTATAGATTTATTTGTGTTAGATGATAACTTCCCAAATATATCGAACTTATCACCACTGTTTTTAGTAATGCATACATAATTTAAGGAATCTTGTTAAAATAAACTCAATTAATATTTTGATAGCTAGGAACTTATATTGTGGTAACAATTAATGATTTTAATGTAAGTGGAGAGTATAATTTTAACTTTTACCATCACTCCTCTTAGCCTTCGGTTGTTATTTTCCATGAATATATATAAGTTGTTTGATATTCCAAAAGCATATATTTGAATGTACAAGGGACCTTGTTAAATGTTGTTCTCAGTTAACTGAAGTGATTTGGACAAACAATAACAAATATAGTAACAGACTAAAACCAAAACATGTTCTTATTTCTTAGTGTTTTGTTTGATAATAAGTAAGTAAAGTAAAGTCACTCAGTCGTGTCCAACTCTTTGTGACCCCATGGACTGCAGCCCACCAGCCTCCTCAGTCCATGAGATTCTCCAAGCAAGAATACTGGAGTGGGTTGCCATTTCCTTCTCCAGGGGATCTTCCCGACCCAGGGATCGAACCCGGGTCTCCCGCATTGGAGGCAGATGCTTTAACCTCTGAGCCACCAGGGAAGTCCATTGTTTGATAATGATGCTTTCAAAACTTCTAAAACTGTCAGAAATAGTTATGCTGTGAAATTGCAGTTTAAAAATATGGAATTCCTTTGGTCTTTTTATTTTGCCTAGTATAAAGAATCAGCCCTGGTGGTTCTTTGGAAGGAATGATGCTAAAGCTGAAACCCCAGTACTTTGGCCACCTCATGCGAAGAGTTGACTCCATTTCCTTCTCCAGGGGATCTTCCCGACCCAGGGATCGAACCCGGGTCTCCCGCATTGGAGGCAGATGCTTTAACCTCTGAGCCACCAGGGAAGTCCATTGTTTGATAATGATGCTTTCAAAACTTCTAAAACTGTCAGAAATAGTTATGCTGTGAAATTGCAGTTTAAAAATATGGAATTCCTTTGGTCTTTTTATTTTGCCTAGTATAAAGAATCAGCCCTGGTGGTTCTTTGGAAGGAATGATGCTAAAGCTGAAACCCCAGTACTTTGGCCACCTCATGCGAAGAGTTGACTCATTGGAAAAGACTCTGATTCTGGGAGGATTGGGGGCAGGAGGAAAAGGGGACGACAGAGGATGAGATAGCTGGATAGCATCACTGACTCGATGGACATGAGTTTGAGTGAACTCCGGGAGGTGGTGATGGACAGGGAGGCCTGGCGTGCTGTGATTCATGAGGTCGCAAAGAGTCGGACATGACTGAGCGACTGAACTGAACTGAACTGAGTATAAAGAAATAAATATGTTATTTGAATGCAGGTAATGATATTTGCAAAGTCATGGAGAAATAAATTCCTACAGAATCTATAGTGGGTGTCTTTCTATGGTTAAAATTTTATTATGTCAAGGCCTTACATGAAAACTTAAATGTTCTTTCTGCTAAGTTCAAGATTTTTCTTTTTTTTTTCACATGCCGCCTGTCAGTTTCAGGGCATATAACTGAAAGTCAGATTTTCTACGGCTACACATTCAGCTATTTTGTGTATATGGTAGTGGTTTTCTGAATGCATAAAATATTGTTCAGTATTTTCAGTTTTCATTGAGTGTTTGGTATCACATAGATCTAGCATGATTCTCTAAAGGCACCATTTTAGATCTTTATTTGCATAGAAAATGCTAAGATTTGGAAAATACAGAATCTTTTGTTTTAGTTTATTTTATTGAAGTATAGTTGCTTTATAATGTTGTATTAATTTCTACTGTACAATAAAGTGATTCATTTATACTATTATTGTTCAGTTGCCCAGTGATGTCCAACTCTTTACAACCCTATGTACTATAGCACAACAGGCCTCTTTATGCCTCACCAAACCTCCAGCAATTTGCCCAAGTTCATGTCCATTGCATTGGTGATTCAGTTTGTTATATATATATGTGTGTGTATATATATATATATGCACACACCCATACATATTCTTTTTCATATTCTTTTTCATTATGGTTTATCTCAGAATATTGAATATAGCTTCTTTTGCTATACAGAAGAACCTTATTATTCATCCATTCTTATATGAGCTTGCATCTCCCACTCCATCCCTCCCCCACCATCTCCTCCACATTTTCAACCACAACTCATTCTCTGTGTCTGTGAGTCTATTTCTGTTTTGTACGTAAGTTAATTTGTATTATTATTTTTTAGATTCTACATATAAGTAATATCATATGGTATTTGTCTTTGTCTGACTTATTTCACTTAGTATGATCATCTTTAGGCCCATCCATGTCTCTGCAAATGGTATTATTTCATTCTATTTTATGACTGAGAAGTATTCCCTGTGTATATGTATCACAAGTTCTTTATCCATTCATCTGTTGATGGACATTTAGGTTGCCTACATGTCTGAGCTATTTAAAAATAAAAAAATTCTAACTTACAATATCATTGCATCAGTTTACTTCCAAAGAGTCATCAAATGTTATGTGTACAAATTATTTCACTCTGACATTTCTTATTTCTCACCAGTCCTGCAAAGCGTTTAGTGGATAATCCACTTTACATTTAACATCAGAGGAGGCTGAAACCCAAAGAACTGCAATTGTGGATTCACCAGTCATTGAGATAGCTCTGTGTGTGTGTGTGTGTGTGTGTGTGTGTGTGTGTGTTGATAGCTCAGTCATGTCTGACTCTTTGTGACCCCATGGACAGTAAGCCAACCAGGGTCCTCTGTCCTTGGAATTCTCCAGGCAAGCATACTGGAGTGGGTTGTCATTCCCTTCTCCAGGATATCTTCCTGACCCAGGGACTGAACCCAGGTCTTCTGCATTGCAGGCAGATTCTTTACCATCTGAGCCACTAGGGAAATCCAGTCAAATAATCATTCTACAGAAAATAGCATGAATAAAACTATAATTCTTTCATTCACTCAACAGTTATCAATTGATTGCTTATTATGGATGAAGCACTATGGTAACTGTAAATAATACAAAGGAATAGAACACACTCTTCATTCTTAGAGCTCTGTTTGATAAAGATCACCTCAGTTTGTTAGGATATCAGAGATATGTTTTATCATACTTATATAGAATTAGTTCTATAAACATAGAATAGTTCACTTTGGTCACTCAGTCATGTCTGACTCTTTGAAACCCCATGGACTGCAGCACTTCAGGCTTCCCTGTCCGTCACCCACTCCCAGAGCTTGCTCAAATTCATGTCCATCGAGTCGCTGATGCCATCCAACTATCTCATCCTCTGTTGTCCTCTTTCTCCTCCTGCCTTCAATCTTTCCCATTATCAAAGTCTTTTCCAATGAGTCAGTTCTTTGCATCAGGTGGCTAAAATATAGAATAAATTTAAGTTAAATACATTTATAAATAATAATATGTCAGCATTTTAAAGGAGAAAGTGATTAAATGCAAATAAGAAGTACAGGCATTAGGTTAATAATAACTTAGTTGAAGAGCATTTTCTAATTTCACCTTCTCATGCATAGGCTTGTTATAAAGCTCCATCTCAAGAAAACTTAACTGAGATCCTTCTCATCTTCTTAGTATGAGAAATGTATTAAACACTTTCTTTTTTATTTTTGATTTTTATTTAAAGTTTGAGTTCTTTAAATTGCTTATATAATTTATTTTTTAACCATTTATTTATTTATTATTATTATTTAAACTTTACAATATTGTATTGGTTTTGCCATACATCAACATGAATCCACCGTGGGTGTACACGTGTTCCCCATCCTGAACCCCCTCCCACCTCCCTCCCCATACCATCCCTCTGGGTCATCCCAGTGCACCAGCCTCAAGCTGGTTATAATAATATTATTTATTTTATCTCTAATTTTGTGAATTTCCTGTGATTTTTGATTTGATGGTTTTTGTTTACTTTACTAAGTGAATTGCCAAATGCTTCTATTTCATCTCCTCCTCTCTCTTACTCACACACACAGGTACCACTTAGTTTTTGTATATCTCATTTAACTATAATTTCTTTGTAATCTCTAATCTCTTCTTCTTTGACCTTTGCCAACATTATTTTAACAGGGACCTTGATCACTCATTTCCTGCTCAAACCTGAGTGCATAATATGATCTTTGAGTTCTACACCCTTCTTTACAACTCATCTTCAATTCTGCCCAAGTAACCTCTTATTCACCAATTGTTTGCATTTTTCCCCCTGCAGTGTATGTAAATTTATTTCCAGATTTTAACCATCGTAGAACATTTTATTGATGATTCCTATCTCATGAAGAGGCTTTCCTGGTGGCTCAGCAGTAAAGAATTCACCTGCCAATGTAGGAGATGAAGGAGACAAGACACGGGTTTGATCCCTAGGTCAGGAAGATCCCCTGGAGAAGGAAACAGCAACCCACTCCAGAGAGGCCATAATCCATGTACCAGAGTAGATTGGGTTCGTCTATTCTTTCCTTGATCTTAGACCACAAAATCCTGGTGTGGTAAATTGTACTGCTGAGAATCGATTCACCTCATCTTGTAGGAATCCTTTGTAAGGCAGTTCTTTACTCCATTGACACCAAGGTTGACCATGTGACTTGCTCTGACCAATGAAGTATAAGACTCTTCCAAACAGATGCTTTATGAGTCAACATGTGCTATTGTGTGCTCACCTTCTTTCTTCTCTCGCTACAATGAGATCAGAACTATTGCAGAAAAGGAGTGATCTATTAACCTGAGTCCTAGAGTAAATATGTCATGAAGCGTAGCTGCAGCTGACCATCAATAGACTTGTAGTTTCAGTAAAAAATAATTTTTGGTTGTTCTAAGCCAGTGAGATTTTGTGATTGTTACTCCAACACAGTGTAATCTAAGCTGACCAATGGTAGTTGGAGTGGCACTGTGAACCTGAAAGTAAACAATGTATATACTGTAATACCTACTGTAATTTTCCAGCTGTCTGACTTTCTTCTCTCTAGTTAACCAAGTGGGAAATCTTTCTGTAATTTTTTCTCTTCTTCCTGTGTCCAACCACCATTCCTTCCTTAATTATGATCCTGTACCAAGAAACTTTTTAAAAGTAGTATGCCCTGATTTAAAATGGTACTCATGTCTCTTACTTCTCTTTCCAAGAAGCAGTAGCTCCTCACATGCATTAAAGACTCACAATTGAAAACAAAAAAACAGAAAACAAAAACAATAGCTCACATCAAGTAGTGTGGAAAGGACTAAGTACCAACATTGCCCTGTTTACTGATGTGATGACACTAAGCTTGGTGTACTATTATAGTCTCCATTTTAAAAATAGAGAAGCTAAGTGTGAGAGAGCTTTAAGTATTTTGTCCAAAGTCACACATAATGTCAGAAACAGGATTTCAGTCCAGTTAGGCTAGCATCAAAATCTCATCATTTTCACCATTGCTCCAAACTCGTTAGTAGGATTTTTAGGCGATGGTCCTTCTTCTAGAAGGAGGCAGGAGTATAGTAAAATGTTTGTCTTCCCTGGGATCTGCTCTCTGTCTCTTTCTCTCTCTCCTTGGCAGATAACCTTATCCTCCCCAAACTGGCCCACCTTGATGGCCCACCTCTGGCTCTCCTTGGAACCTGGCCATTTTTCTGTGTTAAAGTGGGTCATTTCTGGTTTGGATGGGGACCAGGGACAGAAAAGAAGGAAGTAGGTAGTTCTCCCCCAGGCTGAGAAAGAAGGGATTTTTTCCCCTACAATTTTGTACTTCTCACAGTGAAATGGTTAAACCTACAAGGGTAGGATCAGAGATTATTTTATGGATGAAACCAATATTTTTATGGTATAGCTCACTCCTAATCCTAGGTAAGAAGTTTTGGGGTCAAAACTCTACTAGGAGATGTATATGTATTTTGTGGGACTGTTTCTTGTACATTTAATCTTCAGGAAACTGGCTCCATCAGAAAGCTAGTTGAGGATTTAGGAGCTCGAGGACCTTGCAAAACCTTCATCAGAGACAAATTAATATAGTACATCTTTTTCTTTTGTTTTCTTCCTTTCCCATTTTCATTCTAGTCTGGGCCATTATCTCTCATCAGGTTATTGTAATAGTTCCTATTTTCTGGTAAAATAACTTCACCTGCTTCCTGCTGATGATTGAAAGCATTCTAAAATATTTTGCCTGGCTGCAACTGACCCTTTGTTTTATTTCTCACTTTTTCTTTCATCACTCATCCACACAGGGAATGTTCTGCATTCCCTGCTTTAGTTTCTTTGTGGAGAAACTGTTTTCTCTGCCAAAAATGGCTCATTGCTCCCACTTCCACATATTCAAATTCTCCAAATGCAGATTCATCCCCTCCAGGAAAACTTTTCTCATTCTTTAGCCTAATGTAACCTCTCCTGCCCTCAGAAATCCATCAGAAATAGTCTGCTTTTCTCATGGTACCTATGAATTATTACCTTGCAGTTAATAAGCCATGTTTTAGCTACTTCATAGTAGGAATATACACCTCTTGAGGGCAGGGACTACTTGGCATTTATCTTTATATTCCCATAACTTCTAGCCTTTGTTCCTTCATCCACATATTTATTTATTGAACAGCAGCAAACAAAATAGAGACAGTGCCCACGTTCATAGAATATGAAATGCAGTAAGTACACATAGTAAGCCTTCAAATATTTATTGAATGAGTGTTTATCACAACTGATATATTTATTTATCTCTATTAAAATGAATAGGCTTTTAAGTAATAAGAAATGTGTTTATATTTCAAAGTACTCAAGGTGAATACAAAGGTCTACATGATTCATTGAATGTTTACAATCCACAAGGAAGCTTAAGACACCATAAATTTAGTGAAAGTTGATAGCAGAGATACTTTAAAGCATTTGAAATAATGTTTTATTTATTAAACCTCTTTTAAAAATCCATGTATGGGGGAAATATGCATTCTGGAAAAACATTTTCTCCAGCATTTGTATCTAGTAGAATCAGTGTCTCAAGATTAAATCAGGAGGTGGTCTTAAGATGGCAGAGGAATGGGATGGGGAGACCAATTTTCCCCTCAACAAATTCATCAAAAGATCATTTGAATGCTGAGCAACTTACACAAAACATTTTCTGAAGGCTGTCGGAGGACACTGGGCACCCAGAAAGGCAGCTTATTCTCTTTGAAAGAAGGTGGGACAAAATATAAAAGACAAAAAGAGAGACAAAAGAGTTAGGGATGGAGATCATCCCAGGAAGGGAGTGGAAGGAGGAGAAGTTTCCAAACACCAGGAAACCCTCTCACCAGCAGGTCTGTGGGGAGTTTTGGAATCTCAGAGAGCAACATAACTGGGAGGGAAAAAAAAAAGGAAAAACAGAATATGCACATAACTGCAACTCCCAGAGAAGTAGCCCAGATACTTGCATTCACCACCAGCGAGTGGGGGCTGAATAGGGAGGCGTGGGTTGCATGTTTAGGATAAGGACCAGGCCTGAATGCCCTGAGGACAGTCTGAGGGAGCTAATGTGATATAGCAACCCAAACTGTAGGATAGCCAGAGAGAGAGAAGGCAAAAAAAGAAAAAGAGAGAGAGAGAGATAACTTTCCCATGAAAAGTTCTAACCTAAGTCATAACCTGGCCGGCTCACAGACAAAGGATTGAGCAAATACCAGAGGAGAGCTGGCTGGCTTCAGACTGGCCACTACCCCCGCTGGAGGCAGAGAGGCAGGTGGGCGACAGCCAGAGGAGGAAGGCGAGGGACAATCTTGGCCTCAGAGACAGCATCCGCCACCAAAGTGTGAGCAGGCTCCCAGTTGCTAACCAAGTCTTCCTGGGATCCTGGACAGTTGATATCTGCCAGGAGGGTCTCACCTACAGATCAGCTCCCCAGAGGAGACACATGGCACACCTCAGATTGCACTCTAGTGGCACACCAAGGAAACCAAGTGGCTTGGACCAGGAATGTGATTAAGATGCACAGACCACCTGGGACAGTGCACTCACCAAGCACCTGGTTGCCTGAGCTGCTTGGACATGGGAAGGGCACAAAATGCAGGCCCAACTCATTCTGTACCTTTGTGGAATACCCAAGAACCTGAACCCGAGCAGCTTAGACCTGGGAAGTGCAAAACAAAAAACAAAAAACAAAAAAAACCAGGGCCCACTTTGGACAGTTCCCCTGCAGAGCAACCTGGAGCCTGAACAGTGTAGACCAGGAAAGCACATGCAACATGAGCTGGGGCAAGCCCAGTGTTGTCCGTACACTGGGAGCACTCCCAATACATACAATGATATAGTTTGCAGTGTTCCTCACTCCCCATAGTGTAATTGAACAAGTGAGCCTAAATAAGTGACTGCCTTTGCTCCCTTGTGCCAGGGCAGAAATTAGACACTAAAGAGACTTGCAAACAAAGGAAGCCAAAATAAACAAAGAAGAGGGAACCGTTCTGGAAGTGACAGGTGCACCAGATTAAAACCCAGTAGTTAGCATTGACTACATTGGAAGGGGCATATAGAACTTCAGAAGGAATAGAAGCTGGAACGAGGAACTAGCTGAAACTGCACTGATCCCACACTGTCCTCAACAGCTCCAGAGAAACTCCTAGATACATTTTACTATTATCATTTTTAAATTCTTTTAAATGTTAAGTTCTTTACTAACCCTTTAATTTTTATTTTTATAACTTGCTGACTAGTCCATCTAGCCAAGGCTATGGTTTTTCCTGTGGTCATGTATGGATGTGAGAGTTGGACTGTGAAGAAGGCTGAGCGCCGAAGAATTGATGCTTTTGAACTGTGGTGTTGGACAAGACTCTTGAGAGTCCCTTGGACTGCAAGGAGATCCAACCAGTCCATTCTGAGGGAGATCAGCCCTGGGATTTCTTTGGAAGGAATGATGCTAAAGCTGAAGCTCCAGTTCTTTGGCCACTTCATGTGAAGAGTTGACTCATTGGAAAAGACTCTGATGCTGGGAGGGATTGGGGGCAGGAGGAGAAGGGGACGACCGAGGATGAGATGGCTGGATGGCATCACGGACTCAATGGACGTGAGTCTGAGTGAACTCCGGGAGTTGGTGATGGACAGGGAAGCCTGGCATGCTGCAATTTATGAAGTTGCGAAGAGTCGGACACGACTGAGTGACTAAACTGAACTGAACTTACTATTACCTTGCAAAAAAAGACCCTATTTTTAAAGTAAATTTCATATATATATATATTTTATAATTTTTGCGATCTTTATATTGATTTTTTAATACTGTATTTTTGAGAGTCTAACCTCTATGCTACATTTTTAACCTTTTGGTATTTATATCTGTTTTGTACCTTTAAGAATCCTATCTTCAGTACCCATTTTTACTTTAGGAGTGTGATTACTGGCTTGATTGCTCTCTCCCCTTTTGACTCTCTTTTTTCTCCCCCAGGTCACCTCTATCTCAGGCCTCCTCCTTCTTCTCTACTTAACTCTGTGGATCTCTTTGAGTGTTCTTGGATGTGGAGAACACTTAGGGAAATGATTCAGTTCAGTTCAGTTCAGTCGCTCAGTCGTGTCCGACTCGTTGTGACCCCATGAATCGCAGCACGCCAGGCCTCCCTGTCCATCACCAACTCCCAGAGTTCACTCAAACTCACGTCCATCGAGTCCATGATGCCATCCAGCCATCTCATCCTCGGTCGTCCCCTTCTCCTCCTGCCCCCAATCCCTCCCAGCATCAGAGTCTTTTCCAATGAGTCAACTCTTCGCATGAGGTGGCCAAAGTACTGGAGCTTCAGCTTTAGCATCATTCCTTCCAAAGAAATCCCGGGGTTGATCTCCTTCAGAATGGACTGGTTGGATCTCCTTGCAGTCCACTGGCTAGATTTGTCTGTCTCCTTTTGATTCCTCCTCTTTTCCTCCTGGTCACCTCTATTTCCCTCTTCCCTCTTCTCTTCTCCATACAACTCTGTGAACCTCTCTGGGCATTCCTCACTGTGCGGAATTTTTTCACCATTAACCTAGATGTTTTCTCATCAGTACTCTACGGATGGAGAAGGCTTGAGGCTACTCTAAAAATAAGACTGAAATTCAGAGGCAGGAGGCTTAAATCCAAAACTTGAGAACACCAGAAAGCTCCTGAATACAGGAAACTTTAATCAACAGGAGCTCCTCCAAAAGCCTCCATACCTACACTGAAACCAAGCTCCACCCAAGATCCAACAAGTTTCAGGGCAAGACATGCCAAGCTAATTCTCTAGCAAAGCAGGAACAAAACCCTGAGCACAAAAAGGCAGGTAGTCAAAAGCACACCCAACTCAGCCATCTCAAAATTCACTGCTGGACACTTCATTGCACTTAGAAAGAAGAGATCCAGCTCCACCCACTAGGACACTGACACAAGCTTCCCTAACCAGGATACCTTCACAAGCCACTTGTTCAATCCCACCCAGAGGGAGGAATTTCCACAATAAAGAGGAACCACAAACTGCCAAAATACAGAAAGAACACCACAAACACAGTAATCAAAACAAAATGAAAAGGCAGAGAAATATTCAGCAGGTAAAGGAACAGGATAAATGCCCACCAAACCAGACAAAAGAGAAGAAAGGGAGTCTTCCTGAAAAAGAATTTAGAATAATGATAGTAAAAATGATTCAAAATGTTGAAAACAAAGTGGAGTTACAGATAAATAGTCTGGAGACAAGGATTGAAAAGATGCAAGAAATGTTTAACAAGGACCTAGAAGAAATAAAAGAAGAGTCATTCAATAACGAATACTGCAAAAACTGAGATCAAAAGCACTCTAGGGGAACCAACAGTAGAATAACTGAGGCAGAAGATAGGCTAAGTGAGATGAAAGATAGAATGGTGGAAATAAATGAAACAGAGAGGAAAAAAGGAAAAAATAATTTAAAGAAATGAGGACAACCTCAGAGACCTCTGGGACAATGTTAAACGCCCCAACATTAAAATCACAGCAGTCCCAGAAGAAGAAGACAGAAAGAAAAGCCATGAGAAAATACTTGAGGAGATAATATTTGAAAACTTCTCTAAAAATGAGTGAGGAGATAGCCACCCAAATCCAATAAACTTAGAGAGTTCCAAACAGAATAAACCCAAGGTGAAACATCAGAATACACATATTAATCAAATTAACACAGATCAAACACAAAGAGCAAATATTAAAAACATCGAGAGAAAAGCAAAATAAAAACACCAGAGGGTTTCCATGAGGATAACAGCTGATTTTTCAATAGAAACTCTTGAGGCCAGAAGGGAATGGCTGGACATAATTAAACATTTCTCCTCATTTCTCTTTCTCATGAAAGAGAAAAACCTATAACTTAGATTACTATACACAGCAAGAATTTCATTTAATATGAAGGAGAAATCAAAAGCTTTACAGAGAAGCAAAAGCTGAGAGAATTCAGCCACCAAACCAGCTCTTCAACAAATGATAAAGGATCTTCTCTAGACAGGAAACACAGAAAATGTGTATAAACTCAAACACAAAACAACAAAGTAAATGGCAATGGGTTCATTCTTATAAATAATTATCTTCAATGTAAATGGGTTGAATACCCCAACCGAAAGACAAAGATTGGCTGAATGGATACAAAAACAAGACACCTATATATGCTACAAGAGACCCACCTCAAAACAAGGGACACATGCAGACTGAAAGTGAAGGGCTGGAAAAAGATATTTCACACAAATGAAGACCAAAAGAAAGCAGGAGTAGCAAACTCATCAGATAAAGTAGACTTTGAAATGCTGCTGCTGCTGCTGATGCTAAGTCACTTCAGTCGTGTCTGACTCTGTGCGACCCCATAGACAGCAGCCCACTAGGCTCCTCTGTCCCTGGGATTCTCCAGGCAAGAATACTGGAGTGGGATGCCATTTCCTTCTCCAATGCATGAAAGTAAAAAGTGAAGGTGAAGTCGCTCAGTCATGCCCGACTCTTAGCGACCTCATGGACTGCAGCCTACCAGGCTCCTCCATCCATGGGATTTTCCAAGCAAGAGTACTGGAGTGGGTTGACATTGCCTTCTCTGAAACTCTGAAATAAAGGCCATGAAAACAAACAAAGAAGGACAGTACATAATGATCAAAGGAATAGTTCAAAAAGGAGATATAACAGTTATAAATATATATGCCCCCAACTTACAAGCACTGCAATACGTCAGGCAAATGCTAGCAAGTATGAAAGGGGAAATTAACAGTAACACAATATTAGTGGGAGATTTTAATATCCCACTCACACCTATAAATAGATCAACTAAAGAGAAAATTAGCAAGGAAACACAAGCTTTAAATGATACACTGGACCAGTTAGACCTAAATGATATCTATAGGACATTTCACTTCAAAACAATGAATTTCACCTTTTTCTCAAGTGCCGCAGAACCTTCTCCAGGATAGATCACATCCTAGGCCATAAATCTAGCCTGGGTAAATACAAAAAATTGAAATCATCCCAAGCATCTTTTGTCATCACAATGCAGTAAGATTAGATGTCAACTAAAGCATTAGATGGAATCAAGATTGCTGAGAGAAATATCAATAACCTCAGATATGCAGATGACACCATCTTTATGGCAGAAAGTGAAGAAGAACTAAAAATCCTCTTGATGAAAGTGAAAGAAGAGAGTGAAAAAGTTGGCTTAAAGCTCAACATTCAGAAAACGAAGATCATGGCATCTGGTCCCATCACTTCATGGCAAATAGATGGGGAAACAGTGAAAATCGTGGCTGAGTTTATTTTTCTGGGCTCTAAAATCACTGCAGATGGTGATTGCAGTCATGAAATTAAAAGACGCTTACTCCTTGGAAGGAAAGTTATGACCAACATAGACTGCATATTAAAAAGCAGAGACATTACTTTGTCAACAATGGTACGTCTAGTCAAGGCTATGGTTTTTCCAGTGGTCATGTATGGCTGTAGGGGTTGGACTGTGAAGAAAACTGAGTGCCGAAGAATTGATGCTTTTGAACTGTGGTGTTGGAGAAGACTCTTGAGAGTCCCTTGGACTGCAAAGAGATCCAACCAGTCTATCCTAAAGGAGATCAGTCCTGGTTGTTCATTGGAAGGACTGATGTTCAAGCTGAAACTCCAATACTTCAGCCACGTGATGTGAAGAGCTGACTCATTTGAAAATACCTTGATGCTGGGAAAGATTGATGGCAGGAGGAGAAGGGGGCAACAAAGGATAAGATGGTTGGATGGTATCACTGACTCAATGGACAGGGTTTGGGTGGACTCAGAGTTGGTGATGGACAGGGAGGCCTGGTGTGTTCATGGGGTCACAAAGAGTCGGACATGACTGAGTGACTGAACTGAACAGGGAAAAAAGTGTTAAAAGTGTAAACATATGGAGGCTAAACAGCACACTTCTGAATAACCAACAGATCACAGAAGAAACAAAAAAGAAATCAAAATATGCATAGAAAGGAATGTGAATGAAAACACAACAACTCAAAACCTATGGGATTCAGTAAAAGCAGTGCTAAGGGGATGGTGAATAGCAATACAAACTTACCTCAATAAACAAGAGAAAAATCAAATAAATAACCTTATTCTACATCTAAAGAAACTAGAAAAAGAAGAAATAAAGAACCCCAGGGTTAGTAGGAGGAAAGAAATCATAAAAACTAGAGCATAAATAAATGAAAAAAGAAACAAAGGAGACTGTAGTGAAAATCAACAAAATAAAAGCTGGTTCTTTGAGAAGATAAATAAAATAGACAAGCCATTAGCCCGACTCATCAAGAAACAAAGGGAGAAAAATTAAATCAACAAAATTAGAAATGAAAATGGAAAAATCAGAACAGACAACACAGAAATACAAAGGATCATAAGAGACTACTATCAGCAGCTATATGCCAATAAAATGGACAACTTGGAAGAAATGGAAAAATTCTTAGGAAAGTATAACTTTCCAAAACTGAACCAGGAAGAAATAGAAAATCTTAATAGACCCATCACAAGCACAGAAATCAAAGCTGTAACCAGAGGGCTTCACAGGTGAATTCTGTAAAAAATTTAGAGAAGAGTCAGCACCTCTCTTATTCAAACTTCCAGAAAACTGCAGAGGAAGGTAAACTGCCAAACTCATTCTATAAGGCCACCATCACCCTAATACTAAAACCAGATAAAGATGCCACAAGAAAAAAAAAAACTACAGGCCAATAACACTGATGGACGTACATGCAAAAACCTTAACAAAATTCTAGCAAACAGAGTCAACAACATATTAAAGAGATCATACATCATGACCAAGTGGGTTTTATCCCAAGGATGCAAGGATTCTTCAATATTCACAAATCAACCAATGTGATACACCACATTAACAAATTGAAAAATAAAAACCATATGATTATTTCAATAGATGAAGAGAATATCTTTGACAAAATTAAATATCCATTTATGATAAAAAAAAAACTTTCAGAAAGCAGGCATAGAAGGAACATACCTCAACATAACAAAAGACATATATGATAAACCCACAGCAAACATTATCCTTGATGGTGAAAAATTGAAAGCATTTTCCCCAAAGTCAGAAACAAGACAAGATTGCCCACTCTCACCACTACTATTCAGCGTAGTTTTGAAAATTTTAGCCACAGTAATTAGAGAAGAATAAGAAGTAAAAGAAATCCAAATTGGAAAAGAAGAAGCAAAACTCTCGCTCTTTGCAGATGACATGATCCTCTACATAGAAAACCTTGAAGACACCACTAAAAAATTACTAGAGCTAACCAGTGAATATAGTAAAGTTGCAGGACATAAAATTAACACACAGAAATCCCTTGCATTGCTATACACTAACAATGAGAAAACAGAAAGTGAAATTAAGGAAACAATTCCACTCACCATTGCAATGAAAGAAATAAAATACTTAGGAATAACTCTACCTAAAGAAACAAAAGACCTATATATAGAAAACTATAGCACACTGATGAAAGAAATCAAAAAGAACACAGATAGATCGAGAAATATACTATATGTTCATGGACTGGAAAAATTAATATAATGAAAATGAATATCCTACCCAAAGCAATCTATAGATTCAATGCAATCCCTATCAAGGTACCAATGGTATTTTTCAGAAAACTAGCACAAGTAATTTCACAGTTTGTATGGAATACAAAAAACCTCAAATAGCCTAAGCAATCTTGAGAAAGTAGAATGTAACTGGAGGAGTCAACTATCCTGACTTCAGACTATACTACAAAGCTACAGTCATCAAGACAATATGGTACTGGCACAAGGACAGAAATATAGATCAATGGAACAAAATAGAAAGCCCAAAGATAAATCCATACCTCTATGGACACTTTATCTTTGACTAGGAGACAAGAATATACAACAGAGAAAAGACAATCTCTTTAACAAGCGGTGCTGGGAAAACTGGTCAACCACTTGTAAAAGAATGAAACTCGAATACTTTCTAACACCATACACAAAATAAACTCAAAATGGATTAAAGATCTAAACGTAAGACCAGAAACTATAAAACTAGAGGAAAACAGAGGCAAAACATTCTCTGACTCTCTGACATAAATCACAGCAGGATCCTCTATGACCCACCTCCAAGAGTAATGGAAATAAAACCAAAAATAAATAAATGGGCCTAATTGCACTTAAAAGCTTTTGCACAGTGAAGGAAACTATAAACAAGGTGAAAAGACAGCCTTTAGAATGGGAGAAAATAATAGCACACAAAGCAACTGACAAAAATGTCATCTCAAAAATATACAAGCAGCTCCTGCAGCTCAAGTCCAGAAAAATAAACAACCCAATCAAAAAATGGGCCAAAGAACTAAACAGACATTTCTCCAAAGAAGGCATACAGATGTCTAACAAACACATGAAAAGATACTCAGCATCACTCATTATCAGAGAAATGCAAATCAAAACCACAATGAGGTACCATCTCATGCCAGTCAGAAAGGCTGCGATCCAAAAGTCTACAAACAATAGATGTTGGAGAGTATGCAGAGCAAATGGAACCCTCTTCCACTGTTGGTGAGAATGCAAACTAGTACAGCCAGTATGGAGAACAGTGTGGAGATTCCTTAAAAAACTGGAAATAGAACTGTCATACTACCCAGCAATCCCACTTCTGGGCATATATACTGAGGAAACCAGAAATGAAAAATACACATGTACTCCAATGTTCATTGCAGTACTGTTTGAACATGGAAGAAAGCTAGATGTCCATTGGCAGATGAATGGATAAGAAAGATGTGGTATATATACACAATGAGATATTACTCAGCCATTAAAAAGAATGCATTTGAATCAGTTCTAATGAGGTGGATGAAACTGGAGCCTATTATACAGAGTGAGATAAGTCAGAAAGTAAAACAGCAATACACTATATTAATGCATATATATGAAATTTAGAAAGATGGTAACAATAACCCTATATGAGAGACAGCAAAAGAGACACAGATGTAAAGAACAGAATTTTGGACTCTCTGGAGAAGTCAAGAGTGGGATGATTTGAGAGAATAGCATTGAATCATGTATCTTACCATATGTGAAATAGATCACTAGTCCAGGTTCGATGCATGAGACAGGGTGCTCAGGGCTGGTGCACTGGGATGACCCTGAAGGATGTGATGGGGAGGGAGATGGGAGGGAGTTCAGGATGGGGAACACATATACACCGATGGCTGATTCATGTCAATCTATGGCAAAACCCACCACAATATTGTAAAGTAATTAGCCTCCAGTTAAAATAATTAAATTAATTTTTAAAAATGAGCCATACTTAGCACACAAAATGCTCTTGATTATTTTTACTATTACAGTGAAATGGTATATTGGCCCTGGGAGTTTGCCATGTAAGCACAAAAGACATACCTAACAGTCTCACAGAATTTAGTGGAGCTCTGGTGATATACATAAATGGCAAAAAGAAGAGCAAAGCATGTACAACTAACTTAAAAATATATAGTATTTTAAAGACAACTCTTATCTTTAAGTTCAAACAATTATGTTCATTTTGAGAACTACTCATCTAGATTATCTGTGATATTTCCCTCACTCCATCAAAATCAACATAATGAACAAAAGCATCATAAAATGTAAAATTTGCTGATTTCAGGATCATTTGACCCAGGGATCCTGGCAAATCCCATTGGGAATCCTAGGGATAGGCACCTCTGGTGCAGCCAGGTAAGAAGCAGTATTGTCACTAAAGTATTACTGCCACTGGCCTTCAAAGTATCCCACCTCTGATCACTTTCCCCACTGATTGGTTGTTGCTATGAAGCTAAATTGTATGTGTGTGTGTGTGTGTGTGTGTTCACATGCATGCTCAGTCGTGATAGACTCTTTGTGATCCCATGGATTGTAGCCTGTCAGTCTCTTATGTCCATGGGATTTTCCAGGTAAGAATACTGGAATGCATTGCCATTTCCTCCTTCAAGGGATCTTCCTGACCTAGGCATTTGAAGCTGTGTGTCCTGTGTCTCCTACATTGCAGGTGGATTCTTTACGCTTGAGCCATTGGGGAAGCCCTTTGAGCTAAATGTTTGTATCACCTCAGATTTATGTGTTGAAACCTTACTCCCCAGTGTGATGGTATTGTTACTGAACTGGTTGGTTGGATGATCCATGCTGAGGTGCTAGCTTGGGGCAAGACCTCTTGTCTTGGCCAGGGAGTTTCTTTTTCTGATCCGATCTGAGCCACTAATAATGAAACCGATGCTGATACCAGAACAGGACAAGTTTTATTCAATGGGCAAAGAATGGAGAAGCAGGAACCTAATTTTCTTTTTTTAAATATAAATTTATTTATTTTAATTGGAAAGTTAACCCAGTTCAGGTGGATATACCAAATATATGACAATCAAGGTAATAGGGAGGGAATTGGAAAGAGTGGGAGGAATATTCATGACTTATCTGAAACATGGGTAAAGCTTGGACACAGAACTGATGCAGCTCTCCTTTTAGGCTCTATATGGGTTTTTCTGGCTGTTGGCATGGCAACTGTCAATTGTTATGGTGCTGGTGGATGTGTCATTCAGCATGCTAATGAATTAAAATGAGCACATAATGAGGTTCAAGTTTTACTGGAAGTCAAATATTCCACCATCTTGGGTCTAGTTGGCTCTAACCAGTTCTTGTTTTTTTCTCTTTACAGCTTCCTCATGAAACTTAGTTAAAAGTAATTGGTTTCTATTCAAGGGAGGGGCAAGAGTTTGACTCTGAGGCAACAGTCTTGGTAACCATGTTAGGAGGTGAGGCCTTTGTGAAGTAATTAGGATTAGATGAGGTCATGAGGATGAAGCCCTCGAGAATGAGATTAATGCACTTTTGGGAGTCACAGGACAACTTGCTTCTCCTCTCTGCTCTGTACCATGTGAGGATACAATGAGAAAGTGGCAGTCTGTACCTTGAAAGAAGGTCTTCACCAAAACCCCATCGTGCTGCTACCCTGATCGTAAGCATTCAGCCTCCAGAAATGTGAGAAATAAATTTCTGCTGTTTATAGGCCACCCAGTCTATATTAGTAGGTGGGTGCCTGCTCAGTTGCTTCAGTTGTGTCTGACTCTTTGAGACACCATGGACTGTAGCCCCTCTGTCCATGGGATTTTCCAGGAAAGAATACTGGAGTGGGTTGTCATTTCCTCCTCCAGGAGATCTTCCCAGCCAAGGATTAAACCTGCATCTCCCATGTCTCCTGCATTTGAAGGCAGATTCTTTACCACTAACTCATCTGGAAAGCCCATAGTACTTGATTATAGCATCCCAAACAGACTAAGACAGCTAATGGCTAAAATTCCTTAATTAGAAATTCAGGGGTTTTTTTTTTTTTTCTGCTTTTTAAAAACAATGTAAACATTCCTGGTGTGGCTAGCACTTAAAAACCTACCTGTCATTTATGAGTAAGTGGAGTGGCTCTCAAACATCAGGGGGTACCGAAATACCCTGATGGTTATGTGACCATCCACGATGCTTGGCTCCATCCCCAGAGTTACTGATTCAGTCAATCTTGGGTGGCATTTGAAAACATGCATTCATAGCAAGTTCCCAGCAGATGCTGAGGTTGCAAGCATCACCCTTTTCTGAGAATCCCTGATTTAGTGTAAATGAGGTTATCAGATCATTACCTCAGGGTAGTTTTTGAAAGGTAAAGAGAGAACAAGGGAGCACAAAAGGAGAAAGAAAGAAAAATGAAGAATAAGAATTGCTCTAAGAAAAGCAGGATTTATATATTTTCTGAAGGCCTGAACTAGCAAGCAGAAATCTTTGAAATGCCATGTGTAATGCAATGTGTAGTTATGGAATTGGCACAGTGCACTCACCTTGAGAATAGAAAATACAACTTCCTAAACACAATATTCTTTACACCTTAAAAGGGCAATTTCAATAAATGGGATAAATGCTTATTTAACAGTTTACCAATATAGCATGCTTTTCTAAGTCATTTGGCCTTTAAAAAGTGTGTGATTGCTTTTTTTTTGGTCCAACAATAAAAGACTATTTTGTGCTATTTCCCCCACGAGTACTGCTGTTATTACTTAATATTTATTAAGTGCCACTATAGTGGCTTTATCTTACAGAAGAGGTTTTTGTTCTTTACATTTGTGTGCTAAATAGGATTTTCCTCCTGCCTATCAAACTGAAACCATATTAAACAACACAGAACAATTTGAAGCAGACTGGGATATAGGAATCAATGTTCACATTTCTGTATTTAGAAAAGCTGAGAACAACAAACCAAACACTTCCTCCTTTTAGTTTGAACCTAATGTATCTATTAAGAATGCAGTTGCAAATGGATCCAATCAATTAAACAGGTCACACACTGATGAACCTTAAGATTTATTGGTTAGAAGCAAAATATAGGAACATATCGTGTCAAAGGAAGTAGAAGCCATAGTTTAAAGGAAGATGAATTAGACCTTTAAGGTAATAATCTGCAGAAAAGTTATTTTAAAGAGACACTGTACATGTTGGATTGAATAACCTGAAGAGAACAAGAATTATAATAATGCTAAAGGGTGAAGCTGACAACTTAAGGACTACAGAAAATTTAATAAAAAAAGAGTTATGCTTTATAATGTGGATTAGGAAGATGCAAGGAAAGAACTCACAATCCTTATCTCTGGTATTCGGAGAAAGAAAAAAATCTATTTCATGATAAGACGTGATAATTCTAGAAGTCTCAAAATAATTAATCATCTCTAGTTCAAATATTGTAAAATGAACAACACAAAATGTATTCTCAGACACATTGAACTTATTTTCTGACTCTTTGTGACCCCATGGACTGTACAGTCCATGGAATTCTCCAGGCCAGAATACAGGAATGCATAGCCTTTCCCTTCTCCAGAGGATCATCTCAACCCAGGCATCAAACCCAGGTCTCCATCATTGCAGGCGGATTCTTTACCAGCTGAGCCACAAGGGAAGCCCACGTATACTGGAGTAGGTATCCTATCCCTTCTCCAGCAGATCTTCCCAACCCAGGAACTGAACTGGGGTCTCCTGCATTGCAGGTGGATTCTTTACCAACTGAGCTATCAGGGAAGTCCTCTCAGATCAGTTCAGTTCAGTCACTCAGTTCAGTCCTCTCAGATCACTCTCTACTAAATGATTGAAGGAAAATTATGGAAAAGACTAAGAGAATCACCACATAGAACAAAATGGAGAATACATCCATTAGGTTCTGTTATGGCTTAAATTGTGCCCCTCCCCCCACAAAGATAGGTGGAAGTCCTAACCTTTAGTGCTTTAGATCATGACCTTATTTGCAAATAGTTTTGTTGCAGATGTAATTATTTACGATGAGGCCATATTGGTTTAGGATAGGCTTTTAAGCCATATAATTGATGTCCTTAGAAGAGATACAGATACCTAAGGAGAAGCCTTGTAAAGACACAGATAGAGATTGGAGTGATGAAACTACAAGGCCAGGAATTCCAAGAACTGATCACCATCACAAGAAGCTAGCAGAGAGGCACAGAACAGCTTTTCCCTCAGAGCCGTCAGGAGTCAGGAGAAAGTATTCCTGCCAACACCTCGATTTTGTATTTCTAGCCTCCAGAACTTTGAGGGGATAGATTTCTTTGAG
Source organism: Aepyceros melampus (assembly GCA_006408695.1). Classification (NCBI taxonomy): domain Eukaryota; kingdom Metazoa; phylum Chordata; class Mammalia; order Artiodactyla; family Bovidae; genus Aepyceros; species Aepyceros melampus. The sequence goes on along the minus strand of SJXQ01000446.1, from coordinate 34,289 downwards.
GGAATAAACTGTGCTAAATCAACAGGTTTGTGGTACTATGTCACAGCAGCCCTAAGCAACTGATACATTTTCTTCCTCAAAATTTTTCATGTTTCAAGATTAGTTCACAAAGGGCTAAGCCTTAAAAATTGACTCACGTTGCATCACTCAAGCTGGTCACACTTTTAATAAATATAAAAATCATGGATAAATTAGATAGGTCTTTATTATTAGTAGTGTAATAATAGTTTATGAACATTCTAATGCATATTCTAAAATAAAAATGAAAAAGGAGATAAAATTGAAATAAAAATGCCTGAAAATGTTCTGTATTTTATCTTTAATGATACAAAAAGGCCTTTCATTCTCACTCATCTCTATCTTTAGTCACCAAGTTATGTCTGACTCTTGCCATCCCATGGACTGCAGCCTGCCAGGCTCCTCTGTTCATTGGATTCTCCAGGCAAGAATACTGGAGTGGGTTGCTATTTCCTTCTACAAATATTATATAAAATTATATTTTAGAAGACTAATCTACTGAAGACTGGATGATGTTCATTACTTTAAATTCTTGGTTTAATAGTTTGTGATAAAATGATTTAATGGCTTGATTCTAAATTCAGTATGTTTTCATAGTCGAAAAGCTACTTCACAAAAATATATAGATGTGAATGAAAGGAGTATACTGTTGGATGCATTAGCTAAATACTGATGCTCAATAGTGATTTCCAAGCACCAATTTTGTCATAGTTTTTGGGTTAAATTAGCTGTTTTTGTTTTTAATCATTTGGAAGTAAATTGCAGACTTCAAAATGATTTGCTTTTATATATTCAGCTTACATCTACTGAGTATAAAGACATCCTCTTTCATAATCACTCTACTATCACACCTAAGAAAATGGCAGTAATTCCCTAGTTTCATCTAATACATATTTCATATTAAAATTTCCTCGATTGTCCCAACAAATGTCTTTTATAGCTTTTTTTTTTGGAACAGATGTCCAATCTAAGTTCATGTATTACAATTTTTGTGTTACTTTAGCCTCTTTTAGAAAAGAGTACATCTCCCTCAGCTTGTGTAGTTTTGATAATATTCACATTTTTTAAGAAACCAGGACTGTCATCTTGTACAATGTCCTGAATTCTGGGTTTAACTGACTGTTTCTTCCTGGTATTATTTAATTGTAAAAGTCTCATGTATTCCTTGTACAGTACAAATAAGGTCTATAGAGGCTTGATTAGATTAAGATGAAATACTTCAGTAGAGGTATCCTAGATGGCACCTGTAGTAAAGAATCTGCCACCCAGTGCAGGAGAGGTAAGAGACATGGGTTTTGTCCTTGGTCAAGAGGATCCCCTGGAGGAGGGCATGGCAACCCACTCCAGTATTCTTGCCTTGATAATCTGTGGAGAGAGGAGCCTGGCAGACTACAGTCCATAGGATCACAAAGAGTTGGACATGACTGAAGAGATTTAGCATGCACACATGAACTTTAGCAGAATATTTCAAAGGTGATATTGTTTAATTCAATTTTCATCATCTTGGTTTCTCATTAGGTCTGGCTGTACTCGTTATTACCAAATTCAGACTTAAATTGAAGAAAGTAAGGAAAACCACTAGACTATTCAGGTATGACCTAAATCAAATCTCTTATGATTATACAGTGGAAGTGAGAAATAGATTTAAGGGACTAGATCTGATTGATAGAGTGCCTGATGAACTATGGAATGAGGTTTGTGACACTGTACAGGAGACAGGGATCAAGACCATCCCCATGGAAAAGAAATGCAAAAAAGCAAAATGGCTGTCTGGGGAGGCCTTACAAATAGCTGTGAAAAGAAGAGAGGCGAAAAGCAAAGGAGAAAAGGAAAGATATAAGCATCTGAATGCAGAGTTCCAAAGAATAGCAAGAAGAGATAAGAAAGCCTTCTTCAGTGATCAATGCAAAGAAATAGAGGAAACGAACAGAATGGGAAAGACTCGAGATCTCTTCAAGAAAATTAGAGATACCAAGGGAACATTTCATGCAAAGATGGGCTTGATAAAGGACAGAAATGGTATGGACCTAACAGAAGCAGAAGATATTAAGAAGAGGTGGCAAGAATACACAGAACTATCCAAAAAAGATCTTCACAACCCAGATAATCATGATGGTGTGATCACTCACCTGGAGCCAGACATCCTGGAATGTGAAGTCAAGTGGGCCTTAGAAAGCATCACTACGAACAAAGCTAGTGGAGGTGATGGAATTCCAGTTGAGCTGTTTCAAATCCTGAAAGATGATGCTGTGAAAGTGCTGCACTCAATTTTCCAGCAAATCTGGAAAACTCAGCAGTGGCCACAGGACTGGAAAAGGTCAGTTTTCATCCCAATTCCAAAGAAAGGCATACGAACAAAGCTAGTGGAGGTGATGGAATTCCAGTTGAGCTGTTGCAAATCCTGAAAGATGATGCTGTGAAAGTGCTGCACTCAATTTTCCAGCAAATCTAGAAAACTCAGCAGTGGCCACAGGACTGGAAAAGGTCAGTTTTCATTCCAATCCCAAAGAAAGGCAATGCCAAAGAATCTTCAAACTACTGCACAATTGCACCCATCTCAAATGGTAGTAAAGTAATGCTCAAAATTCTCCAAGCCAGGCTTCAGCAATACATGAACCATGAACTTCCAGATGTTCAAGCTGGTTTTAGAAAAGGCAGAGGAACCAAAGATCAAGAGGCCAACATCCACTGGATCATGGAAAAAGCCAGAGAGTTCCAGAAAAACATCTATTTCTGCTTTATTGACTATGCCAAAGCCTTTGACTGTGTGGATCACAGTAAACTGTGGAAAAATCTGAAAGAGATGGGAATACCAGACCACCTGACCTGCCTCTTGAGAAACTTATATGCAGGCCAGGAAGCAACAGTTAGAATTGGATGTGGAACAACAGACTGGTTCCAAATAGGAAAAGGAGTACGTCAAGGCTGTATATTGTCACCCTGCTTATTTAACTTCTATGCAGAGTACATCATGAGAAATGCTGGGCTGGATGAAGTACAAGCTGGAATCAAGATTGCCGGGAGAAATATCAAGAACCTCAGATATGCAAATGACACCACCCTTATGGCAGAAAGTGAAGAGGAACTAAAGGGCCTCTTGATGAAAGTGAAAGAGGAGAGTGAAAAAGTTGGCTTAAAGCTCAACATTCAGAAAACTAAGATCGTGGCATCCGGTCCCATCACTTCATGGGAAATAGATGGGGAAACAGTGGAAACAGTGTCTGACTTTATTTTTGGACTCCAAAATCACTGCAGATGATGATTGCAGCCATGAAATTAAAAGACGCTTACTCATTGGAAAGAAAGTTATGACCAACCTAGACAGCATATTCAAAAGCAGAGACATTACTTTACCAACAAATGTCCATCTAGTCAAGGCTTTCGTTTTTCCAGTGGTCATGTATGGATGTGAGAGTTGGACCATAAAGAAAGCTGAGCACCGAAGAATTGAAGCTTTTGAACTGTGGTGTTGGAGACTCTTGAGAGTCCCTCGGTCTGCAAGGAGATCCAACCAGTCCATTCTAAAGGAGATCAGTCCTGAGTGTTCTTTGGAAGGACTGATGCTGAAGCTGAAACTCCAATACTTTGGCCACCTGATGAGAAGAACTGACTCATTGGAAAAGACTCTGATGCTGGGAGGGATTGGGGGCAGGAGAAGAAGGAGACGACAGAGGATGAGATGGCTGGATGGCATCACCGACTCGATGGACATGAGTTTGAGTGAACTCCAGTAGATGGTGATGGACAGGGAGGCCTGGCATGCTGTGATTCATGGGGTCGCAAAAAATCAGACATGACTGAGTGACTGAACTGACTAACAAAGTGGAGTCAGAAAGAGTAAGTGTAGGTTGTACTTTGTAAAAGAATAGCTGTTAAAGAAAGAAGCATGGAGATGCTTTTTGAAAAGTGGCCATTAAATAGCTTTGGGATTTTTTTTTGTTTTTTTCTGAATGAGAGGAATGACCATATCTTTATGCTAAAGTGAATAACCAGTACAACACTGAAGGGAAGAAAAGGATGTGACTGATAAAGCAGATTTCCTAGAGAGGCAGTGTGGAATAATATCCACTGCACCGGTGGATGGGGTTGCCTTTGATAAGAAAACTGTTTTTTACTAGAGATGAAGACAAAGACAAAAAAGGGATGAATGCAGATGTAGGTGGGCTTATGGGGAAATGGGAGAAAAAAGCCACTCTTCGTAGCTGCTCATCCCTACCTTAGAAACAAGGTCATCCCAAAGAGAGAAGATTGAAAGCTTTGAAGAGTGGTGAAGGTTTGGTATTGCAGCTCGGGGAAATGGGAGAAGCACATGTAATAGGACTGCTGAGTAACATTGCAGGAACAACTGAGATTAGTTTTAGTCCAGATTTATGGCCTCCGTTCTATATGGTTGTGATTTTTCTTTTTCCTCCAGCGGAGCAATGCTCAAGAAATGTTTACAGCTGAGGAGGCACTGAGGGGATTGCCTGAAGGACACGAAGTCCATCCATCTCTCCAGATAGTTTGGATTATTTCTCAAGATCAAGGTAAACCATCCACATTAAATGGTTGAACTTTATTATTCTGGTCCCCCTTCTTCACTTTTCTAAGTTGCATTTTGGTCTCAGGCCTCAGTTTCCTTGGAGGGACCCAATGACAAACAGGCATAGGCCAGTCTTTATTGTGAGCATCACAGGGGCTGTGGAGAAAGGGCAACCTCTGACCCATTCATGTTCCACTCATTAGGGCACAAAGAGTCATTTCCTTTAAGCCCAAATGCCAGGGAAGAACTGGGTTTTATACCAGGTTAATCTGGTATAAAGCTAGGCACAGTCCAGAGCCTGGTCTTCACTTTGGAATACTCGGGTTCACATGTAGAATTCATCATCTGTTAGCTGCTTGACCTTGAGCCTCTTAACTTCCCTGTGCCTCAGTTTCCTTGTCTATAACATAACAAAATATTTATTCCTACTTCATAAGGCTACGTGAGAATTAAGTGAGACAGTCAACGTAAAAGCGCTTAGCACTGTGGCGAATCACTAACATCCTCAGTGCTGATTAGCCAGCTTTGTTGCTGTTTTTATCTTCCAAATGTTCTTTTCAGGCTTGGTGTTTTATCTTTATCCTCAGTGTGACATGTATTTGTATGCATTTGTTTACCTCTGGTCTCCACTTAATTTTTTCCCCCTTTTTTTCATTACCCATACTTTACTTATTTATTATCTGATAACTACCTGTCACAGTTTTGGAGTGAGGCAGAACCTAAGAAAGTGAATTCAAGGAGGTCTTAACCCAATCAACAACTGCAAAGACTATTCTGTCCATCTGTTGTAATATATATTTCAGAGATGAGAAAAAACATTTAGAACTTTCTTATCCCACATTTGCATCCAGAAATGCAAATTTCCTTGAAGTCCATTTCGCCTGATATTTACTTTTTTTTTTTTTCAGTCGTTCTTGTTCAGTGCCAAAAGGGACTTCACCCTAATTCAATATCAGCTCAAATATTTCTCACTATAAATAAACAACATATTATTGTATTTGCAGAGGAGGGTGGATTACTATAGTGATGGAAGTGGTTACAGTTTGGGGAAGGATGAGGGCTGGACTTAGTGCATCTCTGCTTCTTACTAGCTCTTTTTGTCATTGGAACTCTGGCCTTGGTTCTTTCATCTGCTAAGTAAAGTTTACTGTTTTAATCTCATAGTGTGGTTGTGAGAAATGAAAAAGGCACACAGCAAAAATTAGTTAAGTCTGCATCTAAGACAATAAGTGACAACATTCAAATATCCATTCAAACTTGTACCTGAAAAATCGGACCAAGAATTCAATGATTCTTAAATATGTTTGAAAGGCAACCTGAGCGTATTTTCCTTTCAAACTTTAGTACTTGAAATACATATACGAACCCTTTAGGACTATTCAGTCAAAAGTCAAAAACTTTACTTAGTTTTAAAAATATTCAAGAAGTTTCATCTTAGTGTCAGTATATCAACTTCGTCTATAAGTCATCAGGGAAACATGGAAAATATCCCAGATCCAATTCTTTGCTTTCAGCTAAATAAGTTATCTGTGAAACCCCTGATATACAAATGTATCTCTTGGCTGTTAATAGCTTCGTTTTTGTTTCATTTTTCTTATTGTTCCTGTTGCTGTTTTTGTTGTTGCAAGGGCCAGTTAAGTACCACACATGAGAAGCAGCTTTTGTTTTGTTTTCACTCAGGTTATGTCGGCATGGATGGTTTATCCCAGGTGTTGATATCAAAAGGATAGCAAAAGGGTTTAAGGCCAGTTCTTTAAAGAAATATGAGGACCCACCTCCCTGTCCCCCTCCCCTCTCTCAGGGCCAGAGTTGAAAACCAGAGGGCGTGTGTTGGCGGGCTACTCCCACCATCACCGACCATCCCCAAGAAAGCAGTGTCGGAAGTGCAAAAAGAGCCCACGTACAATGGTTAGTCTTCAAAGGGGCTCATTTGTTATATTGCTCAGAGCCCCACCGAGTTGCTGCGAGCTTATCACCGCCACTAATTTCAAAGGGAGCTCTGAACTTGCATACGCTCCGTGAGGCTCGGCGCAGGATGAGAAACAGCCTGAGTGGCTTGAAGCCATGTTCAGACATTTTTTAATGTTCGTCAGTGTCTTTGGCACCATCACTTTCACATAGAAACCCACTTACCTCCTGCTGCAAAGTGTGAAATAAAGCCATTTTCAAGCCTGGGTCTGGGATAGTCTGGAAATTGGGCTAAATCTTAAAACCACATGAAGACTGAAAATAGGATTCACAAACTGGAGCTCAGCTCCCACTAACCCACTTCCAAGGTCAGGTCACCATGGCACCCTGCTCGGTTAGATACTGTCAGTGCCACCTTTGAAGGGTGAAGGCAGTAAACCGTGGTTGTCTCAGGAGTTATCAAACTAAAGGCCCATCTCCAAGGCATCCCAGGATCGCTGGTCTGCAGAATAGGAGAGAAGCATTATTTCAGTCAGTGCTTCGTCAGGACCCAACTGGCACATCCCTGGGGAAATTCAGCTAGGAATTGGCGTTTCTTGCCACAGTGCTCGGCCTCAGGAGGTGCTGTAAGTGTGCTCTTGGTCCAGAAGGTTTGCAGGAGACAGATTATCAGATCCATCAGAGGTCTTCCCCTGATCACCTGCATAGCGACCAGCTCTTCCCCAGTTGAGTTTCTGTGGCCCCTAGTCACCAAGGCATGGAGAAAGAGATCCCTTAGGGACTCAGAAATGACTTTGTTCACTCCAGGAAACTCTGCGACAGGCAATTCTCCAAGGAGCCTCTGGACAAGTCTCCGTGCTTGTTGTTAGAAGGATAAAGAAAAAAAGGTGTCCTTTTGGTTCACTGTTCAATGAATATTCATTAAGTCTTGGACAGTGGATTGGATGCTATCTTTTAGTAAGAAAGAGAAAGTTATTTATTTGGAAGAAAAGGAGTTAAATAATGGGACATGAGATGTGGTTTTTAGGAATCCAGAGATGCCCTCGATAAGTTTAAAAATGCAACCTCTTCTCTAAAGTTCATAAGAAAGTATTGCTAGGCATTTATATACTCACACGCTCACTCTTTCATCACTCCTTTAACTGGTGCTTACTGGGTACCTGCTCCATGCAGATATAGTTCCAGTTGTTGGGGTCAGCAGTGGACAAAGCAGATGAAAGTCCCCTCAGCTGGTGTGCAAGCGGCAAACACATGCTGTTTGTTCAGTCACTAAGTCGTGTCTGACTCTGCCACCCTATAGACTGCAGCCAACCAGGCTTCCCTAGGATAACAAAATAAGTAAGAAAACTTTTAAGTTCATGTTCTTCACACAATGAAAGCTGCTCACTTACACGTAAGATCTGTGGCCTTAAATGAAACCTAAAAGTAATGTTTTTTTGGAAAAAAAAAAATTCTCTGTGTTTCTGTCTCTCCTCAAGAGGCCTGTGAATAGCTGTAGCCATATATAGACAGATGAGGCACCACAAGTAGTTTCTAGAAATGTATCAAGTCATATCTATCCACAGTGGCATCCCTAAATGTCCCCATCATCAGTGTAAACCCTTTGAGTAATCTGTCTTCACTTACTGCTCTCCTTAAATACTCACGCAAAATGCCAGCAGCCTGTCTCCCTTCTTTCTGTTGCATCTTCTTATACTAAAAGGAGACACCCACCTCTACCCCTAAAACACAACATACTTGTATATTTTTCCCTCTCATCCTCCTTCCCGTTATCTCTTCTTTTCTTCCCATAGGACCTATGTTGTGCCAGACATGGTACATTCCCATCATCTTAACCACATTAAAAAAAAAAAAAAAAACCACTAAATCTTAATATGGTTGTTTTTAGAAACACTGAAAAGAACTACATAGAATGGAAAGATGTGAAAGTCAGATTTCTCGTAGAATATATGAATAATGCCACTGCCAATGGCAACACCTTCTACCTACTGTACCTAAGAGTTTACAAGTCCTTTTTAAAGGTATGTCATTGTTGTTGTTTAGTGTCTTAAGTCGTGTCCAACCCCAGCTCTGCAACCCCATGGACTGTAGCCCGCTAGATTCCTCTGTCCATGGGATTTTCCAATCAAGAATACTGGAGTGGGTTTGCTTTTTCTTCTCCAGGGTATCTCCCCAACCCAGGGATTGAACCCACATCTTCCACTTGACAAGCAGATTCTTTACCACTGAGCCACCTGGCAAGCCCATAACATATCATACAGCCCCCCAGAGCGGGAGCATCAGCATCTCCCAGAAGTTGCTAGAAATGTAAAATCCCATGCTCTGTCCCCAACCTGTGGGAGCAGACTCTGCATTTTAACTAGACCCTCAGGTATATTTTATACACATGAAAGTTTGAGGATCTCTACTCTAAATGGTCCCTGTGAGGAAATAGAAAATCTCATTGCCTGTTTTACAGGTAACAAAACAAAACAAAGAAAACTAGGGGTTAAAGATGTTTGACTAGCAAGTAGGTAACCAAATGTTGCAAGCAAGAGAGTTCCAGAAAAATATCTATTTCTGCTTTATTGACTATGCCAAAGCCTTTGACTGTGTGGATCATAATTAACTGTGAAAAATTCTAAAGAAGTAGGAATACCAGACCACCTGACCTGCCTCTTGAGAAACCTGTATGCAGTGGAAGCAACAGTGAGAAGTGGACATGGAACAACAGACTGGTTCCAAATAGGAAAAGGAGTATGTCAAGGCTGTATATCATCACCCTGCTTATTGAACTTCTATGCAGGGTACATCATGAAAAACGCTGGGCTGGATGAAGCACAAGCTGGAATCAAGATTGCCGGGAGAAATATCAATAATCTCAGATATGCAAATGACACCACCCTTATGGCAGAAAGTGAAGAGGAACTAAAGGGCCTCTTGATGAAAGTGAAAGAGGAGAGTGAAAAAGTTGGCTTAAAGCTCAACATTCAGAAAACTAACTATTGCCACTTCATGGCAAATAGATGGGTAAACAGTGGAAACAATGTCTGGCTTTATTTTTGGGGGCTCCAAAATCACGGCAGATGGTGACTGCGGCCATGAAATTAAAAGATGCTTACTCTTTGGAAGGAAAGTTATGACCAACCTCAATAGCATATTCAAATACTTTGCCAACAAAGGTCCGTCTAGTCAAGGCTATGGTTTTTCCAGTGGTCATGTATGGATGTGAGAGTTGGACTATAAAGAAAGCTGAGCACCAAAGAATTGATGCTGTTGAAGTGTGGTGTTGGAGAAGACTCTTGAGAGTCCCTTGGACTGCAAGGAGATCCAACCAGTCCTTCCTAAAAAAGATCATTCTTGTGTGTTCATTGGAAGGCCTTATGCTGAAGCTGAAATTCCAATACTTTGGCCACCTGATGAGAAGAACTGACTCATTTGAAAAGACCTTGATGCTGTGAAAGATTGAGGGCAGGAGGAAAAGGGGACGACAGAGGATGAGATGGTTGGATGACATCACCGACTCAATAGACATGAGTTTGGGTGGACTCCGGGAGTTGGTGATGGACAGGGAGGCCTGGCGTGCTGCTCTTCATTGAGTCACAAAGAGTCAGACATGACTGAGCAACTGAACCGAACTGAACCAAATGTGGAGTCAAGGACCATATTCTTTCCCTTACACGGCACCCCTATTTGAAGGATCTGTTGCATATCTCTATCTGGATTTGCCATCACCCAGCTCAGCATTTCATAGAAGGATCTGCACAATAATTATAGCCTAATGGTGGCAAGTAGGCCAATGCTAATCTTCTTCTTGATGATATATTCCTCATGTAGGATGGTCTTGCTGCTTCTCGTCTGAGAGTTCTAAGGTTAATGACAATAAAAAAATTTCATATTTAGAAATTTCGCTAGTTTTCTCCAGTTCCTCACCAAAGAAGAACATGTTCACTGGATAACAATTTTTGAGGTTTCTGATGTCAATTTCCTTTCCCCAGCTGGCTCTTGAGTATTTTATCTGATCATCTTGGAAGAAAGCGGAAAGACAGCCATCACATAGCAAGCACTTCCTGGGTACACAGCTCAGTGTTCTTTATGTGTTATTTCAGAATTCTCAGAGAGACACATGGGTTGACTCTGTTGCCCTATTTGAAAGAGGCAGAAGGTGAGACTCAAAGGTGACACCCATGGCAATCCTGGACATCAAGCCCAATTCTGTCCTACCATGCTGGCCTCTTCCTAGAAGGAAGTCTTGTGTGAATGAGCATGGAAGGTGACCCAGGGTGGGGGCAGGCACTCATTGTGCGCTTAGCCACTCAGTCGTGTCCGACTCTTTGTGACCCCGTGGACTGCAGCCCGCCAGGCTCCTCTATCCATGGGATTCTCCAGGCAAGAGTACTGGAGTGGGCTGCCATTGCCTCCTCAGGCTCTCATCACCTTCTGTCTTTGGTCACCACGGATAAAACGGCAGGTACCCATTTCCTAAACGAGAAAAATAGGTTCCAAGTTTCCCCTGCTTTTAAGGGTGAAGTTAAGTAACTGGAATGAAATCAAAACAGAGAAGAACCCACTAGAGGGATGCAAGCTAAATATGCAAAACTTCCCCCAAAAGAACTCAAAAGCCAGCACAATAGTGTTGCCGGGGTTGTATACTTGAAAACATCCTTATCAACACCATACAAGTTGGTAAAATCCAGACATATGATCTAAGCAAGTCTCTCTATATGAGTCAGTTTTAAATTCCTCATGCTTAACAGGGAAGTGGGAAAATGTCACCATATTCTTTAAGAAAAGAATGAATAGATTTCTCAAACTGGTGGGGCTGAGAAAGGCATCTTCCTGGCTCTCAGACAAATGCCCCCAACAGGAGTCCTCTCCACTCTGTCCCAGCTCAGACACACTAGACTGAAATGTGTGCATCTATTACTCTCTGCAGAGAAGGCAATGGCATCTCACTCCAGTACTCTTGCCTGGAAAACCCCATGGATGGAGGAGCCTGGTGGGCTGCAGTCCATGGGGTCGCTGAGGGTCACACAAGACTGAGCGGCTTCATTTTTATTTTTCACTTTCATGCATTGGAGAAGGAAATGGCAACCCACTCCAGTGTTGTTGCCTGGAGAGTCCCAGGGACTGGTGAGCCTGGTGGTCTGCTGTCTCTGGGGTCGCACAGAGTCAGACAAGACTGAAGCGACTTAGCAGCAGCAGCAGCAGCATTACTCTCTGAGAATCTGCAGACAATCTGCATGGAGATATCTCTACTGGTCTTAAAAAATTTAATCGGATATTATAACTCCTCAGATTTTAGTGTACGCTACAAATGTTTAACTGGCTTGGCATCAAGGATGTAAAGTTTCCAATCTTTTCCTAGAACCATGACACTACAAAAGGGACTATTGTAATTAGGAATAAAACTGTGCTGTCTTCATTAACCAGTAAAGCACTCTCTAAACCCAGGGAGGCTCTACTTGTATTCCAAGAAAAGTCAGGATAATGGTGCCATGAGAGCCCAATAAAGACATGGGGTCAGCTTGTGCTTGCTGGAATTGACTAGGGTTATGTGAAATGACTTTAAAAAGCAAGGAAGAGCAAATGCTTCTAGCAGAGGAGATCTGAGTAGGGGAAAAATGCTGAAGAATCATGTTAAGCTCAATCTTGTTTAAGGTTTCATCAGATGATTTCAGTCTCGATTGCCTAGATTCATTCAGCATCTTGCCTTGTGATGGAGCCGCCCTTATTAGCCAAGGATAGTATGGTAACTGGTTGGAGGCTGCTTCTTTCCTGGTTGTAGCATGTGAGCAAGAGAAGGCTTTCTGAATTGCAGCTGGGAGTGATACATCCCAGGTGATGCAAAACAGCTAAGGAGTGTGTGTAAAACCAGGCACAGGCTAGTCTCAAAGATGATTGCAGGCTTTCCTGTAGCTCTTTAATCTCCACATCCATTTCTGTCCTGTCAGAACCGTCTACTCTGGAGCCTCAGTACAGCATCAGTTGCAGGAAGAGCCAAGTGTGTTACTAGGCTGTGTGTTATGATGCCTAAAGAAATTTGGTCCTCACGTCACCAACCAAGCCTGTCCTAAGGGTTCTAGCTGTGAGGCAGTCCCGTCCACGGGAGGCAGACAAGCACATTCTCAGGGAATTCGATTTATGTTTTCCTCACGGGTGCTTGTGATGCGTGTGCTTCCTGGAAAACCACCACGGATGGATTGCAGGTAGCAGGCTATCTAGCTGTTATTCTGCCTTTGAGCTGAAATTCTGATCACCCATGTTTCGAAACCTAATTAAGCTATGGTGCAGTTGTAACAAAAGGACCCTGGACAGGATCTGGGCTCCAGTCCCTGCATCTAACCAGCTCTGCGGCTCTAGGCAAATGAGCTCTCCACTGGGACGCCGCTGCTTCATCGCGCAATAGTAATCACTGTATTTATTAAACACTTTCTCTGAGATGTTCCCTGGTGGCTCAGATGGTAACGCGTCTGCCTACAATGTGGGAGGCCTGGGTTCAATCCCTGGGTTGGGAAGATCTCCTGGAGAAGGAAATGGCAACCCACTCCAGTATTCTTGCTTGGAAAATCCCATGGATGGAGGAGCCTGGTAGGCTACAGTCCAGGGGGTTACAAAGAGTCGGACATGGCTGAGCAACTTCGCTTTTCACTTTCTCTGAAATAGGGGTTATGCCAAGTACTTTAACTGGGTGATCTCATTTAAACCTTGCAAACCCCCCAGGAGTAGGTCTATGGTTACCTCCTTTTTGCAGATGAGAAAACTGAAGCATGGAAAGCTGGATAGCTTGTCCAAAGTGACACAAGTGACATATGCAAGTAGCAGAATTTGATCCAGTTTCCTGGGTCTGTGCTCTTAACCCCTCAGCTGCCTAATTTTCTCACGGCCTCACTGCCCCAGGCCAGGGAGGTGTTCTAGAAATTCCTGACTGTATTTAGAGATGATTGGCTTAACATATAGCTCATGTATGCTTCTGTGTGTTGTTTACATTTTTACATTTTAAACGTTTCTTGATTTTTTTAATCGAAATCCCCAACCTGAAATGTCTGAATGAGTTGTGGAAAGATCACTTCCTCTAGGATTATGAGTGATTTTCTGCCCTTTATAAATTCCTCTTTTTATAAGTGAAGATAATAATGCCTGGCTTATTAGGTTGTTGTGAGGCTCCAAGCAAAATGGCTAGAAGTGGAAAGTGATGTATGAATAGAATTTGTTCACTAGTATATTTAAATACCAGCTCTTTGAGGAAAGACTTTCCTATATGATGTATCTGCTGTGATATGAAATACTGTGCCCTCACACTTGTGAGATGCTAAAGTGAGGGTCTTGATCATTACTTTGATTGTGGTTTTCAACTAAAAACAGAATTCTTTTTTTTTAATTAAAAGTTTTTCAACTTTATTTGCATGCTTACTTTTAAAACTTTTTTATTCTAATATAGCTGATATACAGTGGTGTCTTAGTTTCAGGTGTATAGGCTGTATACATATAGCCGATAAATTTTTTCCAGATTCCTTTCTATTATAAGTTATTATAACACTGAATAAAGTTCCCTGTACTATACAATAGGACCTTCCTGTTTATCTGGTTTTTGTATGGTAGTTTATCTCTGCTAATCTCAAGTCCCTATTTTATCCCTCCTCTGCCTTTACTCTTCCAGTTCAGTTCAGTTCAGTCGCTCAGTCGTGTCTGAGGCTTTCCTCTTTAGGTCGCCATAAATTTTTATGACTGTGTGTCTGATCCTGTTTCATAAATAAGTCCATTTGTATCAGTGTCTTTAAAGTTCACATGTTTTTTTTTTTAATTAAAAGTTTTTCAACTTTATTTGCATGCTTACTTTTAAAACTTTTTTATTCTAATATAGCTGATATACAGTGGTGTCTTAGTTTCAGGTGTATAGGCTGTATACATATAGCCGATAAATTTTTTCCAGATTCCTTTCTATTATAAGTTATTATAACACTGAATAAAGTTCCCTGTACTATACAATAGGACCTTCCTGTTTATCTGGTTTTTGTATGGTAGTTTATCTCTGCTAATCTCAAGTCCCTATTTTATCCCTCCTCTGCCTTTACTCTTCCAGTTCAGTTCAGTTCAGTCGCTCAGTCGTGTCTGAGGCTTTCCTCTTTAGGTCGCCATAAATTTTTATGACTGTGTGTCTGATCCTGTTTCATAAATAAGTCCATTTGTATCAGTGTCTTTAAAGTTAACATGTAAGTGATATTATATTTATCTTTCTGTATCTGACTTATTCCACTTTGTATGGTAATATCTTGGTCCCTCCATGTTGCTGCAAATGGCATTATTTTATTCCTTGAAAAAGAAATCTTAAATGTATTCTTATTTACCTTAGCACCATAAATTGATATAACAGAAAGAACAGTTTAATGGTGATAGTGAAGCAGAGAGAACTAACGTCTATTGAGTACCTAAATTTGTTGTAGGCATTATCTCAGTGAATTTCCATCATTGCTCTATTGAGAAAGATGTGAGAAAATGGAAATACAAAGATGATAAGTAGCTTCCATAGGACACATGGCTTTTTGTTAAGAACGAGGATTGAAATAGAAGTTTAATCTGTCTCCAGATAGCAGGATTTTCACTGTGTCATGCTGAAGGTGAATTCTCTGTAAGCTTTTTGATGCTAAGTCACTCCAGTCGTGTCTGACTCTTTGTGACCCCATAGACTGTAGCCCACCAGGCTCCTCTGTCCATGGGATTTGCCAGGCAAGAATACTGGAGTGGCTTGCCATGCCCTCCTCCAGGGGATCTTCATGACACAGGGATCGTACCCATGTATCTTATGTCTCCTGCTTTGGGAGGCAGGTTCTTTACCGCTAGTGCCAGTAGATTTTTTTTTTTAATTTATGTATATACTGCTCACTTATCAGTATTTAAAGTACCCATCTTAGTAGTCAACATTTTCATAACAAATTTCTGCTGATAAACCATTATATCATAAATCCAGTAATCATAAAAGTACACATTGGAAAAGGCCTTAAAATTATGAAGTTCAACTTCTAATCCATTACTTTTCCAGTTTCTACTTGAATACTTCCTACCATGTGGAACTCACTGTTTCCAATGGCAAACACTTTCAATTTTGAATGCTTAGGAAGTATTGCCACTAGGCCATCCCCTCAGGCATCTCAAACTGAAGATGTTCGCAACTTAATTCATAAAGTAGTTTCATAGTTTCATTTATAGTTATTGGAGATCTGAGCTTACCATAGGAGAGTGGGCCCTAAGGGAGCTTTATCCCATCAGTAATTAACTAGAGATGACATTTTAAACATCCATTCACTTTTTCATTACTAAAGCCAAAGAAAAAGGTCAGTAAAAATTGTTACCTTGTCTCCTTGGGATTTTCCAGGATCATCTTGTCAGAGGTTAGTACCTCGTTTGGGTAGAAGACAGTTCTATCAGTCAAGGTTTCCAGCAAGAAGCTGGTTGATGATACCTTCAGATGGAACCTGGGATGTGTTAATGAAGGGACCCTTACAAAGGTATGGGCAGGGCTCAGGGAAATCAACAGAGTCTAATGATGCATCCTGCTCAGCAATAGTAGGGGACCATTAGTGCATGTAGACATGAGAGAGTGAGAGGAAGGAGCAGACCCTTGAACCCAGGAAAGTAGCCATAAAAGATGACCCCCTCCCATTACTCACCCCCAAACCAAAACAAAGTGACCAGAGGTGGAGGCGGGGAATAGACACCCTGACCTCACTATCCCTCACCCCCAGAGTTCCTACTGGTATCAGTGGGAAGGCAGAAGACAAGTGAGCTTACTGATACAGTCTTTGGGGCACAGAGCAAGGCACAGAAGAGTAGAGAGTGGATCTGGAGGCAGATGGAGAAGTCCAGCACAATACTCCGTGCAACACCATGTGTTCCCTGCGCCTTGTTTTTCCTTCTTCCCTCCTCTTGCCAGCATCGTCAGCCTTCATAGTGTTGTGGTTAGGCGGGCAGGGAAAGGAGTACGTCAAGGCTGTATATTGTCACCCTGCTTATTTAACTTATATGCAGAGTACATCATGAGAAACGCTGGACTGGAAGAAACACAAGCTGGAATCAAGATTGCTGGGAGAAATATCAATAACCTCAGATATGCAGATGACACCACCCTTATGGCAGAAAGTGAGGAGGAGCTAAAAAGCCTCTTGTTGAAAGTGAGAGAGGAGAGTGAAAAAGTTGGCTTAAAGCTCAACATTCAGAAAACGAAGATCATGGCATCTGGCCCCATCACTTCATGGGAAATAGATGGGGAAACAGTAGAAACAGTGTCAGACTTTGTTTTTTTGGGCTCCAAAATCACTGCAGATGGTGACTGCAGCCATGAAATTAAAAGGCGCTTACTCCTTGGAAGAAAAGTTATGACCAACCTAGATAGTATATTCAAAAGCAGAGACATTACTTTGCCGACTAAGGTCCGTCTAGTCAAGGCTATGGTTTTTCCTGTGGTCATGTATGGATGTGAGAGTTGGACTGTGAAGAAGGCTGAGCGCCGAAGAATTGATGCTTTTGAACTGTGGTGTTGGAGAAGACTCTTGAGAGTCCCTTGGACTGCAAGGAGATCCAACCAGTCCATTCTGAAGGAGATCAACCCTGGGATTTCTTTGGAAGGAATGATGCTAAAACTGAAGCTCCAGTACTTTGGGCACCTNGCTATGGTTTTTCCTGTGGTCATGTATGGATGTGAGAGTTGGACTGTGAAGAAGGCTGAGCGCAGAAGAACTGATGCTTTTGAACTGTGGTGTTGGAGAAGACTCTTGAGAGTCCCTTGGACTGCAAGGAGATCCAACCAGTCCATTCTGAAGGAGATCAACCCTGGGATTTCTTTGGAATGAATGATGCTAAAACTGAAGCTCCAGTACTTTGGCCACCTTATGCGAAGAGTTGACTCACTGGAAAAGACCCTGATGCTGGGAGGGATTGGGGGCAGGAGGAGAAGGGGACGACCGAGGATGAGATGGCTGGATGGCATCATGGACTCAATGGACGTGAGTCTGAGTGAACTCCGGGAGTTGGTGATGGACAGGGAGGCCTGGCGTACTGCAATTCATGGGGTTGCAAAGAGTTGGACACGACTGCACGACTGAACTGAACTGAACTGAACTGCCAGCATAGCTTCCCTGGCGGCTCAGATGGTAAAGAATCTGCCTGAAGCACAGGAGACCTTGGTTCGATCCCTGGATCGGGAAGATCCCCTGGAGAAGGAAATGGCAACCCACTCCAGTATTCTTACCTGGAGAATTCCATGGACAGAAGAGCCCGGTGGTCACGGAGGGGTCTGCCAGTCCATGGGGTCACGAAAGTCAGAGACGACTGAGCGACTAACACTTTTTCCTCTTGCCACTTATTGCCACCACGTTCTCTCATTTCCATCTACTAAATCAGCAACAGGATGGACAACTAGTCTCAAAGTAGGCTAAGATCAGGGAGGGAAATAATAATGCTATAACTCTACTAGATTTTACCATGAGAAGAAACTAGAGTTTCTGTCTTAGATGGCACCAATTGATTCTAAAAGAAACTGTGTGACCTTTCTTCTATATTTTTGTGTCATAATTAGAAGACCAAATCTGCTAAGAAATACATATAAATACATACACATACACACATACTCAGAGGCTATTTAATCTTCACATATCAAATGAACTTTTTTTCCTCTGATTTCCTTCTAAGATGTTAATTCTTCTTTGCTAAACAATCTGCTTTCTGTAGAGTCTCCTATCTTGGAAAATTCAAAAAAATGGAATGACACAGTATATAGCCTCTTGTGTTTGGCCTCTTTAACTTAGCATAAGTTTTCAAGGTTTATCCATGTGATAACATGTATCAGCACTTCATCATTATGGTTAAATAATATCCCATTGTGTGGATATATTGCATTTTCTTTATCCATTCATCTGTTGATAGACATTTGAATTGCTTCTACCTTTTGACTATTCTAAATAGTGTTACAACAAACTTTCATGTACAAGTTTCTGTTTGAATACCTGCTTTCAGTTCTTTTGGCTGTTTGCTTAGGGATGTAATTGCTGGATGAAGTATCTATGATACAATATGATAACTGTATTTCAGCTGATTGAAGAGCGACCAACATGTTTTCCACAGAGGTTGCACCATTTTACATTCCCACTAGCAATGTATGAGGGTTCCCATTATTTTTCCACACCCTCATTTTCTGTTTTGATTGTTGCATTTTTATTATTTTCTGTTATTTACAATTTTTTAAACTATTATCATAGCCATCCTGGTCGGTGTGAAGTGGCATCTTATTGTGACTTTGATTTTCATTTCCCTAATGGCTAATGATATTGAATATCTCATATTGATATTGAATGATCAATATCTCTTCTTGGTCAGTTATATATCTTCTTTGGAGAAATATGTATTCAATTCCTTTGCCTACTTTTTGATTGGGTTGTTTTTCTTTTTCTTGCTGAATTGTAAGAGTTCTTTATTTATTCAGGATACTAGACCCTTATCAGATATATGATTTGCAGGTATTTCCTCTTGTTCTTCAACCGTCTTTTTACTTTCTTGAGGTGCCTTTGAAGTACAAAGTTTTAAGTTTTGACAAGTTTCAGTTTGTCTCTTTCTTGGTTTTCTTTCTTGTGCTTTTTATATCATATCACAAGATAAATTTCATATCACAAGAAATTTAGCCCTATATTATTTTTCCATACAGTTCTTTTGCATTCTGAAATTCTATCATTCCAAATATTATTGACCACCTGCTGCTGCTGCTGCTAAGCCGCTTCAGTCATGTCCGACTCTGTGTGACCCCATAGACGGTAGCCCACCAGGCTCTCCCGTCCCTGGGATTTTCCAGGCAAGAGTACTGGAGTGGGGTGCCATTGCCTTCTCCATATTGACCACCTAGTAGATGCAAAGAACCCTTGGGATTTCAGGGAAAACTAGATATTACAGGCCCAAATATCAGAATGGACTTTACTTAAAAGCATTATTTTAGTGTTAGGATTAGGTCCTAAAATTTAAGCTTTGGAAGTGCCAAGATGGAATTCAGTTGTAAGTAGACTAGCGTATTTAGAATAAAAGTCTTAAATACATATTCAAAAGAAACTTAAATGATCTTAATTAAAATACTTAAAGTGAAATTGCAAGTGCATGAAGGCTGTTAATATGCTGTTAGAAAAGCTATGGGGAAAATATGAGGAATGCCAAGCAGTACCTGGATTAAAGAACACGCCATTGTTTGTAAGGGGGAAATGTTAACAAGTGCTACATACAGTTGTGAACTGAACACAGGGAAAGCCATTCTAGATAAGAGGAAAAGGAAAAACTTAATTTTAGTTGAATCCAAAGAAATATAAGCTGAAGACTTGCCCCATACATAGTAAATGCTAAGGACAATCTCTTTAACAAGTGGTGCTGGGAAAACTGGTCAACCACTTGTAAAAGAATGAAACTAGATCACTTTCTAACACCATACACAAAAATAAACTCAAAATGGATTAAAGATCTAAATGTAAGACAAGAAACTATAAAACTCCTAGAAGAGAGCATAGGCAAAACACTCTCTGACATAAATCACAGCAGGATCCTCTATGATCCACCTCCCAGAATACTGGAAATAAAAGCAAAAATAAACAAATGGGATCTAATTAAAATTAAAAGCTTCTGCACAACAAAGGAAACTATAAGCAAGGTGAAAAGACAGCCTTC